>JAJLTL010000187.1:0-16134 GCA_030568135.1 Vanderwaltozyma yarrowii
GAGGTATCAACAAGGGTCACAGATACCACAACACTCAAGCCGGTAGAAGAAAGACTTGGAAGAGACAAAACACTTTATCTTTATGGAGATACAGAAAATAATCTTATTGATGCAGCTTTATATCTATGTATAAAATATTGTTTCATTGTTTTATCATACACATATATATATACAGTATTTAATATATAGGCAACAAATTCATAGAAGAAAATAAAATTATATTCAATATCATTAAACCGTACACTTCCAGATGTATATTTAATAAAAAGAACGGTACTAAAGTTTCTCTATGTAAATATGTGTTGCTCTGACTGCTGTAACTTAAAATATTTCAAGTTACCGTAAATCAAGTAGAGAATAAAGAACATAGAGACATTCAATCATATACTATTAGTATTACTATTACAGATCAAGAGGATATGGAAAGGTAAACTTGCAATAGTAAGCTAACAAATACATCCACTTCCACATTTACCAACAATGGCAGAAACTAAACTTTACTCAATATTATATTATGAAGCCATGCATGTTCGAAGCACAAAATTGACATAACCCTTATTATACACATGCATCTCTACACTCCCAGCCACTCACAATCTTGACCCTTGTATACATTGGTTGCTAGTTTATGGTTTGCTTTAATACAAATATTGTTACAAACGTTGTTTGCACTTTAACCACTGTCTGTATACTTCTCTCTATTTCTCCCACCACCATATTCGCATTATTACCCACTTTTATTTCCCCCCCCCCCTTCCTTCTCGTTCGTCTTAAACGTACTTTCTTTCTTTCCATCCACACCTGTTCTCGCGCACTTTCGTTTGCTAGTGACTATTTTCTCTCGAATAACTTATGCAAAGAGAAACTGTTTTAGAGTGTCTTTAGGATTATTTCTTGAATTGTTTGTTACTTATTTGTGATACTTGAGATAGGATCTGTAGGTTAGGTTGCTATTGCATTGATCAGCATTAATTAATACACAAACCAGTCCATATCTATATATACACGAGGGCACTATACTATATTAATAGCAATATTATAATAAGCATATATTATATCCCTACGAGATAGTACTATTGAAAAATATTTGAAGAGAATAAATAATGGGCAATTATTTAAAGACTGCCATTTTATCTGTTTATGATAAAACAGGTTTATTAGATTTAGCCAAAGGTTTAGCAGAGAACAATGTTCGTATCTTAGCATCTGGTGGAACCGCTCAAATGGTTCGTGAAGCTGGTTTCCCTGTTGAAGATGTTTCAGAGGTTACTCATGCTCCAGAAATGTTAGGTGGCAGAGTTAAGACTTTACATCCTGCTGTTCATGGTGGTATCTTAGCAAGAAATTTAGAAAGTGATGAACATGATTTAAAAGAACAGAATATTGAAAAAATTGATTTTGTTATTTGTAATTTATATCCATTTAAAGAAACAGTTACTAAGATTGGTGTTACTGTATCAGAAGCTGTTGAAGAAATTGATATTGGTGGTGTTACTTTATTAAGAGCTGCTGCTAAAAATCATTCAAGAGTCACTATTTTATCAGATCCAAGTGATTATGCCGTATTTTTATCTGAATTATCTTCAAATGGTGAAGTATCACAAGATTTAAGAAATAAATTAGCATTAAAAGCTTTTGAGCATACAGCAGATTATGATGCTGCTATTTCTGATTTCTTTAGAAAACAATATTCTGAAAATAAAGCACAATTACCATTACGTTATGGTGCAAATCCACATCAAAAACCTTCTCAAGCTTTTTCCCCATTAAGAGATGAATTACCATTTAAAGTTTTATGTGGTTCTCCAGGTTACATTAATCTATTGGATGCCCTAAATTCTTGGCCATTAGTTAAAGAATTGTCTGCATCTTTAAATTTACCTGCTGCTGCTTCATTTAAACATGTCTCACCAGCTGGTGCAGCTGTTGGTATTCCACTAACTGATATTGAAAAACAAGTCTATTTTGTTTCTGATATTGAAAACTTATCTCCATTAGCATGTGCCTATGCTAGAGCTCGTGGTGCCGATAGAATGTCTTCCTTTGGTGATTGGATTGCTTTATCTAATATAGTTGATGTTGCAACTGCTCAAATTATTGCTAAAGAAGTCTCTGATGGTGTCATTGCTCCAGGTTATAAGCCAGAAGCTTTGGAAATCTTAAAGAAGAAAAAGAAAGGTAAATACTGTATCTTACAAATTGATCCAAATTATGAACCAGAAGCAATGGAAACAAGAATGGTTTATGGTGTTAATTTACAACAAAAGAGAAATGATGCCATCATTAATAAATATACTTTCAGAGAAATGGTATCAAATAATAAAGCTTTAACTGAATCTGCAATAATTGATTTGACAGTTGCAACTATCGCTATTAAATATACACAATCGAATTCAGTATGTTATGCTAGAAATGGTATGGTTATTGGTTTAGGTGCTGGTCAGCAATCAAGAATTCACTGTACAAGATTAGCAGGTGATAAAGCTGATAATTGGTGGTTAAGACAACATCCAAAAGTTCTGGGCTTTAAATGGGCAAAAGGTGTTAAAAGACCAGAAAAATCGAATGCAATTGACTTGTTCGTAACTGGTCAAATTCCAACAGAAGAACCAGAAAAATCAGAATATGAGTCTAAATTTTCTGAAATTCCACAACCTTTATCTGAAAAGGAAACAAAAGAATGGATTTCTAAGCTAAATAACGTCTCACTATCATCAGATGCATTTTTCCCATTCCCAGATAACGTTTATAGAGCTGTCAGATCTGGTGTTAAATTTATTGCTGCTCCATCAGGCTCGGTTATGGATAAGGTTATCTTCAACGCTGCTGATTCTTTTGATTTAGTTTATGTAGAAAACCCAATTCGTTTATTTCATCATTAAATGTAATGTCCCGCGTATATTGATGTTAATATATATTTATGATAATGTAATTAGATAATTTCTTTTATTTTTCCATTTTTAAGCACTAATTATTTATGTTTTTTTTAAGGTAACTAACGTGAACAAAATATTAAATCCAAAAATATTTCGCATGATAAGATCATAAAATCTAATATTTATATAATAAGTGTTCTATTTAAACTATATGAAATCTACTATAACTATACACATCTTCTTTACAACAAACACACTTTGAAAATCCTTTATGGCCTAAAGATATTCTGCATTCGTCGCAAACAGCAAAACACCTACAAGGCCACAGCACAATACAACGTTTATTACATTTACAAATAGGGCATAATTGAAGCAAAGAGTCGAGTTTATCTTCAGGATCGTCATATTCTATACGACTTTCCTCAGTAGTTCCTTTTACATCTGAATTGTATCTTTCAAATATAACTTCCTCAAGAATTGTTTTCATGTTTAGAGCTGCATACTTTGATCTAGTTAGCATAGAGGAGGATGTATTTTCTTGCTGAAGTATATCCCAAATGGATAGATACCAACTAGATCCATCTGAATCTGATATTACAGAATCAGGAATTATAATATCAGCAAGTTCTTCATCAAAGTCAGCACTATTTTCAAAATATTCATATCTATCAGGCTTTTTAGTGCTTTCGCCTGGAATATAATCACCAGAAGTATCTTCCTCTGGTAGCAATGTAACCAAATCGTTTTTACCATCAATTGGCTTCATTAAAAATTTAAGATAATTTTTTTCAGTTATATAGAGATTTAAGTCTTTGCCACTTATCCTCTTTGGTGCTGTATGCAAAGTGGAGGTTGTATAACTGGATGGCAAAACCGATGATAAACCAAATAAATTTAATAGTTGACGTATTTGTTTCAATATAGCAGTTATACGACTCACTGTAGCAGGGTATCTGTTTATACCATTTACAGAGCCCCTGTTGTTGTTTTCTACAGCCAACAGATCGTCTGGTATTGATTTGATTTCATTCATATATCCACTAATGATATATGTACGTTGGATATCAGACAAAAATGTTGATGTTGTTTGCAACTTAGGGCTGTCTAATACATTTCCGTCATTTGATATTACCAGAGACATTTTATAGAAAAAGGATGGGAAATCTTGTTCTTTACTGTAATCTAAATTTCTGAAAGAACGAATAACCAATTGTATTGGAGATATTGACTCTTTATCAGATAGTGCCTTACCTCTGAAATTTAACCGAAATACGTATTTTATCGTAGAAACTAACAGAGATACAATAATTAAAATTAATGAAAGAAAATTAGGAGAATGCCTAAAGAGTACAAAGTAGGATACTGAACGTACACCTAAATTGACAAATATGATGCTCAAAAAAAGCATATAGGATAAATTTAATACTGTACTTCCATATAATCTATATTTTCTCATATCTAGTAATTCAAGGATATGATTCCATATTTTTGAGGTTATTGTGAGAATTATATCTGATAAAATTGTAAATTTTGTATTATCATCATAAAATGATGTTTCTATCAAAAAGAACTGAAAGGAGATTTCTAGTAACGAATACTCATCATCTTCTAATGATTTCCGATTAGTAGTGAATGTATAAAATGTAGCAATACATTTTGAAAAAGTTAGGATAGCAAATATTCTTGATAAGTAGAAGGGCATGCTTACTGGGTCAAATAAGTTTATTACCCCAATTTGACATAGTGATTGTAACATAGCATATGCCAATGGAATTAATGCAGAAGAATGTATTATTACTTTTGACCATAATGGTAATTGAATAATATTAGAATTTGATCTTAATGAAGTCATAACGATAAATCTATTAAGTAGAAGCCCTGAAAATATGACAGCCATTGAATAATTGCTGAATAGGTAAGAAATGATGTTAATAACATTTTCTAAATTAGGTTTAAGGTCTTCTGATGCTAATGCCTGCTGATATTGATCTTTAGCTACATCCGATAAAGATTGTCCAAACTCGTATGGGAAATTTAATAACGAAGATAGTGAATAATTACTAAAATCAAATATGTAATTACTCTCATTAAATGTCGGTAGGATATTCTGAAATGTTAAATTATGCATTTTGAAAAAGGTTCTTGAAAAAAAGTTGGAAGTTGAGAAAAATCAAACGTGTATACTATATCATATATATATATATACATATGATTATTATTTATACCACTGATATAATAAAACCTAATTTCACTTAAAATTTCCCCTAGTGAATCTATCTTTCTTCTATATTTGACTAGCAAAAATATATGGGTTGATATTGAACTGTGATTGTCGTTTGTATCAATATAAAGACTCTATAAAAGGTGTCTCTGTTAATATTTTCCAAGCGATTAGTATCTCTTACAAGGACCTTAAAAGGAAAATATTTCTTCCAATAAGTTGTAATGTTTTATCATTTTAATTCTTATAAGTATTTCATTCATAGGATTGGTTATTCACCTTAATTTGATTTTTCCCTACGGGGTTCAACATTATGCCCGTAAGGTGAAAAATTAACCATGTGAACTTTTACTAATAATCTAGGTATAGATAACCAAGGTGTTCAAGAAGTAGAATAACTATTAGCAACATATTATAATATCATAAGATATTGAGAATTCAAGAACACCATCCTTTTTTATTGGTACAACTTTGTTTCCTGATAAACTAATTATGCTTGCATGATGGTATACAGTACCCCGGTTTAATTTAGGTAAACGTCAGTTCTGTTTAAAGCAATACATATCGTAATGTATGTGTTTTGACACTGACACCTGGAATATAGTAATAATTCAGCCAACCTTACATCATATGCAGGAATTACATCTGAATATATTTCCGAATCTTAAAATCTTTATGTACTCTCTTTTCGAAATATAATGTATTGGTAGTAATACTCTCACACTGCTTAGAAGACAAATATTTAACATTTATTTTATCTATGTAATTATATGCCATAAGTAATGTACGTGCATATATGTTTGTTGGTTATTACTTTAAGAAATTACAAGAATATATACATAACAACATCTTGACTTCAGTGCACCCATGTGTCGGAGGCTTTCCCACTATAGCAAGGAGAAATATCTATCAAACTATTATTTTAAATAGACACCATTTACATCCATATCACCCTCTTTCCTATAAACAATTTGAATTAAGTAACATCAACTTAACGGCAAACTTTGCTATCCAATTAGCCATCTTTAAAAGGTTCAAAGTCATCAAAAACATTATTAAGGGAAAAGTGACTAACGTAACGATGGTTTGGAAAAAAAAAAAAAAATGACCAAAGCCATGCATGGCAATGTCATTCGAAGAATTTTAAAAATAATTTTCTATACAAATAGTGAATACTTTTTCATTTATAATTATTAATATAATTTCCAGCTCTCATTACACTCTTTCAAAGAGTGTAAGCATACATTAATTACTATAGACAGTTGAAAGAAATGTCAAGGACCGTATTGAACAATATTGAATTATTACCACCAGATGCTTTGTTTAATATTAAACAAAGATTCGAACAAGACTCGAGAAAGCAGAAAGTAGACTTGGGTATAGGTGCATACAGAGATAATAATGGTAAACCATGGATTTTGCCTTGTGTCAGAATGGCTGAACAGTTGGTTAAACAAGAACCCGATTACAACCATGAATATTTAGGGATTAATGGGTTACCAAAATTAACTTCTGGAGCTTCACATGTTCTGTTCGGTGATGATTCTCAGTTAATTAGAGAAAATAGATTAATATCTGTACAATCGTTATCAGGAACTGGTGCTTTACATATAGCAGCAAATTTTTTTTCACAAACATTAAGTGGAAGGTTGGTGTATTTATCAGACCCAACTTGGGCGAATCATAAAAATATTTTTGAATCACAAGGTTTGAAGACTGCAATTTATCCATATTGGGATCCTTTGAATAAAGCATTAGATATTGAGAATTTTTTGAAAACTATTTTGAATGCCACTAATGGATCCATTTTTATACTACATTCATGTGCACATAATCCAACTGGTTTAGACCCAACTAAACAACAATGGAATAAAATCATTGATACATTGGCTTCAAAAGACCACATAGTGTTGTTCGACACTGCTTATCAAGGGTTCGCATCTGGTAATTTAGATGATGACGCATTTGCTGTAAGATTAGGAGTTCAAAAATTAGTGAAAAGCTCTCCAATATTCGTTTGTCAATCATTTGCAAAGAATTTTGGTATGTATGGGGAACGTGTTGGTTGCTTTCACCTAGTATTACCACAACAAGAGCCTAGCGTTGATACTGCCGGCATTAAAAAGGCAGTTACTTCTCAACTATCCAGAATAATTCGTAGTGAAGTCTCAAATCCACCAGCTTATGGTGCTAAAATCGTCTCTAAGATATTAAATGATCCTTATTTGACTAGACAATGGCATAAAGATTTAATTACTATGTCCTCTAGAATTAAGAAAATGAGAATTGATTTGAAATCAAAATTAGTACAATTAGGAACACCAGGAAAATGGGATCATATCGTTAATCAATGTGGTATGTTCTCATATACTGCTTTGTCACCAAAGATGGTATCTAGATTAGAGACTAATCATGGTGTATATTTAGTGTCATCGGGTAGAGCTTCTATTGCCGGTTTAAATGAACATAATGTAGAATATGTTGCAACAGCAATTGATGAAGTAGTCCGTTATTATACTTTCAAAGCAAAACTTTAAAACATTTTTTAAATACTGTAGTCACCATATAATGTAATGTAATATAAGATGAAAATAGTACTATTATTATTATAATTAATTAAGAAATATTATATATTTTATTTTCTTCTTCGTTAGCGCCAGTTAAACGTCATAATTTATCAAATAATTTACGAAAAGATTCAGGCAAGTAATCTTTTATATTTTTGACCTTATCATCTATTAAAATAACTTGATAATCCTGGATCTGCTGTAAGCTGTCTTAATATATCTCTATCATAATAGCAGTTCACCTACTACTTATAATCAATAAATTGTCACGTGTCAATTTTTTTTCCAATATGAAAGATTCGGCGAAGTTCTGAAATTGAAATTATAACATATGTGTACAAATTATTTAACTGATAAATTAAACTCTAGATATTTTATTGAGCACATAAATAAAACCGGAGTATTCAAATCATATATCGTACTGGTCTATCACTATACCGATTAGTTAAATCTGTCACTAGTCCCATTTTAAATTATTCTATCCGGATATCTAATCGTTTAATTTTACGATATCATTGTTGCATATGTATATTAAATTCTGAATATAATTATTTAAAAAATGAATATTAAAGATAGAACAACCGAATTCCAACAAAGCGTTCTTGTATATAAGAAGCAGAATAAAAATGCAGTTGTGCATGCAGACCCACCAATTACTGGATCTGATAAACTGATTGCATCTGAATTTCAAAAAAGGGCATCAGGTATAGCTCATGAAATATCTAGCACTGCTCAATTATTGTCCAAATTAGCTATATTAGCCAAGAGAAAACCTATGTTTAATGATAATCCAGTAGAGATTGCAGAATTGTCCTTTTTGATAAAAAGGAAAATATATTCAATTGAGCAAAGTCTTGTTGAATTAAGTAAATATCAAAGAAGTAATGGTAATAGCACAATGGGTAACGGAAATACCTCTAAAAATGGAACAGGTACTCATTCAAAGAATGTCATGAATTTATTAAATACAAAAATGAAAAATATTTCAGGGGATTTTAAAGGTGTATTAGAGGAAAGACAAAGATTAGAAATAGCTAATAAAGATAGATGGGAAAAAATCTCAACAGAAGCATCAAATAATATAAAACAAAATGAGGAAAAGGGCAATAATATGGCTTCGAATGATGTAGCAATGTATAACAGCTCTAACCCATTTTTATCGTCATTAATGGATGAAGAATCCAAAAACAATAGTTCCAATGGTGGTGGAGATTTAATGACGTTACCACAAGATTCCCAATCATTACTATTACAAATGGAGGAAGGTACGATGATGAATAATAATGTATATTTACAAGAAAGAGATAGAGCTATGGAGACTATTGAATCTACAATTCAAGAAGTTGGTGGGTTATTTCAGCAATTGGCATCGATGGTTCAAGAACAAGGTGAAGTTATACAGAGAATTGATGATAATGTAAATGATATTGATATAAATATTACTGGTGCACAAAGAGAGTTATTAAAATATTTTGATAGAATTAAAAGTAACAGATGGTTAAGTGTTAAAATTTTTTTCATCATTTTTGTATTTTTCTTAATATGGGTATTAGTTAATTAGACATGTAAAATAAATAAATACTTAAGTAAAATTAATCGATTAATTAATTAGTATGATCTATTATTATTATATGTGTGCATTTCTGTTTTTTTTTTAATAAAAGAATTAAGTACAACTATAATGTATTTTATATGATATATATTTATATGTATATAATACTTTGTTTTTTTTTTAATGAGATGAGGTGTAAAAAATTAAAATTATTATTAAAGAAGAGAGATTTTTAAAAGAAGGAAAAAAAAGGGCATTCCAACATAGTATATGAAGTTTCCATACATTATTAATATTTCTCAACTTATATTTTTTTTTTTCTGTGTTTTTTTTTATAGACCCATTTCAGCTTGTAATTCCCTTAATGCACGTTCATCTTCATCCTCTTCTTCTTCTTCTGCTCCTTCTCCTTCTTGTTGTTTATTATTTGATTCATTTAATTGAACATTAGGTACAGCAGGTAAATCAATTTTATTTGTTGTACCAGTATTATTTACATATTGTGGAATATTTGTATTCGTTATTTGTTGTGTAGTTGATTGTTCTGCTAATAAATCCAATTCTTCATCTAGTTCATCTTCATCTATTAAATCTGTTGATCCTACATATAATGGTCTTGCTATAGCATCACTAATTTCATCACCTAATTCTACTTGTTCTCTAATATCATCCATTGTTTCGTCAACTTTATCAATATTTAAACCATTATGAATAGATTTCATTGCTAATGAACCTTGTTTCATTGCTTTCATTGTTTCTAAATTCAAATTTGCATTTTCTATTGAAAATAATTGTTGTTCTAATGAACCTATTGTATTTTCTAATTTATCTAATTGTCCTTCGTAAATTTTTTTCTTTTTCAATGAATTTTTAGCTTGTACTTTATTCCCAGCATTTAAAAATTTCTTAGCTTCAATAGTTTGATTATTTATCTGTGTTTGTAAATGTGATTGTTTCTTATTCAATAAATTTATATGTTCTCTTAATTCTACTATTGCCTTTTTAGGTAAATCCTTACTTTTTGTTCCTCCAGTAGCTGAAGTTCCAAAAAAATATTTCCACATATCTAATTAAATCTTCTGTATTATTAACTTAACTAAAACTTGTGTGTTTGTTTATATTTATTTTAAACTTTATCTCTCCTTGAAATGCAAATAACTTTCTTTCAGATAATAAAAAAACTAATATTATATGAATGAATAATTCTACCCAAAAATAATTCCAAATCTCCTAGTGTGATAAGAATGACTATTGTAGTCGAACGTAAATATAACCCTTATATCTTACAGTTCCCACCTTTAACCGTTACCGTTATCTGCAAATACAGACAGACAGACAGACATATATATATATATACATATATATAAACATATTCGATAACCTCATTTTATTTTATGATACCTTCCTATTTTCCCTTTCACAATCAAAATTATGAGATTTTGATATTTCAAAAATAATTTACTTCCTTACGCCTTGCTCACCGTGCAGAGTGACGTGTGACACGACACAATACAGCACACAATTGCACTCACATACACCATTACAACGACTAGCACACAACCACCACTATACCCACTACTAATACGTCTATAAGTCTATACATGTATAACTGTATATTCATATGTATATTCATATTCCTATTGTCAGACAAGTACCTAATCTAACCCCCCCCCCCTTGTAATCGGCTCTTAGCCCTGGGACAAGCACCATCACGCCACACGACGGCGAAACTTTTCTTAAGTATGGGCGATGAGTTTAGGTCGTATAATAATTGCAAATATATCTATATCTATGTATATGTATATATATATATATATATATACTTGAATTTGTATTTGTGCTTGTATTCTTGTATTCTTGTAGTGTTTTATTTTATTGTAAGTAGTAGGTAAGGAGTGGGTTTATATTGTGTATACTATTGGATTACTATTGTATTATTATATTATTGTTCCAGTGTGTTGCTACTAGCTTGTTTGTTGGTGAAAGTATTAAAAAAGAATTAATAATTAATAATTAATATACTACATTTTATTCAGACGCTCGTATAATATACTTTTTTTTTTGTCACATTTTTTTGATAGATTTATTTTATTTGGAATAGTTCATTATTATTCTGTCTCTATCTATTGAATAGTATTTGCTCTCTAAGATTCGTAAATATATCAAGGTAAGAAAAAAAGAAAAATGTTGTTCCCTTTAGTCGGTAGATTGGCTATAACTGACTATATCATTATCGTAATGGTTTATATTGAATTTTTCTTTTCTACTATTTTGACAATGATACCACAAAGGTTAATTAGAGCTTGCTCATGGGTATTAAACAATTTGTTCACATCATCAAAATCTGATGTTCCTGTGAAAGATGAACCTATTGAAAATAAATTAAGAGCCGCATCTACAATTCATGAAATGTGTGAATATTTCGATATCATGGTACAAGATTATTTAGTTAGAACAGAAGATGATTATATTTTAACTGTTCATAGAATTCCACCAAAAAAACATAATAATAATGGTAAAGTTGCATATTTACATCATGGTTTATTAATGTGCTCCGATGTTTGGTGTTGTAATATTGAAAGAAATAAAAATTTACCTTTTGTATTACATGATTTAGGTTATGATGTTTGGTTAGGTAATAATAGAGGTAATAAATATTCAACTGCTCATATTACAAAATTACCAAGATCACCAAAATTTTGGGATTTTTCTATTGATGAATTCGCCTTTTTTGATATTCCAAATACAATTACTTATATCTTGGATCATTGTAAAGTTGAACAATTAGTTTGTATTGGGTTTTCACAAGGTTCTGCTCAAATGTTTGCTGCATTATCTATTAATGAAGATTTAAATCAGAAAGTCTCTCAATTTATTGCAATTGCTCCTGCAATGACACCACATGGTCTACATAATAGAATTGTTGATACATTAGCAAAATCAACTCCAAAAATTATGTATTTATTTTTTGGAAGAAATATCTTATTGCCATCTGCAACAATTTGGAGACGTACATTACATCCAAAAATATTTAATACTTTAGTTGATATGGCAAATGTATTGTTATTTAATTGGACCGCTAAAAATATTACTAATAGACAAAAAATAGTTTCATATTCAAAATTATATTCAACAACTTCTGTCAAATCAATTGTTCATTGGTTTCAAATTTTAAGATCACAAAAATTTCAATTATTTGAAGAACCAGATGATATGTTTAACTCATTATCAAGACCATATCATATCCCTGTATTCCCAACAAGGACAAATATTAAAGTACCAATATTATTGATTTATGGTGGTATCGATTCATTAGTTGATATCGATCTCATGAAGGCAAATTTACCATCAAAAAGAGTATTCGACATTAAAGTTGAAGACCACGAACATTTAGATTTAATTTGGGGACATGATGTAGACATTTTAGTGATTGATAAAGTATTAAAATTTATTGATTTTTTCACTCCACCTTCAACGTTGACTGTTAATTCTGCTTTAATAAATAATGGTACAGAGACAAATACAAATGTAAGTGAAAATAACAATAATATTTTAAGTTTAGAATTTCAAGATGAAAAACTTATTGTAGAAGAAAATGAAGCAGAAAGTACAATGAATACAGAAGAATCAAGTAATGCAGGCATTCAATTAGATAAAGAACTGGCAGATATTCAAGCTCATAATAAATTCTTAGATTCTGATGTTGATCTTAGCAAGTCATTATCTGATGCTTTAAAATAGAGTGTTTTTTTCTCTCTCTCGACCTCAAATAGATCTTTTATTTTTTTACAGGACTTTTTTACAATAACTTTGCTACTCATTTATATATATATAATCCATTTTGCTAATCATCCACATTTATAAAATAATATTACTAATTATATATATTTATATGTATCTTTAATGAACTTTTAACATTTTTATGTAACGTAAAGTTCGCTACAATAGGTAAACATTTTCCTGTGTCGTTTTAGTCTAAATAGTATGGTGATGATATATATCTACATAGTCTACTATATTTGAATAATATTGAATTCGTTAAATGATAGAATTATTTAGTTATGTACAGGAATAATTGTATATGTGTATTTAGCTTTATCTGGAATTGAGATTAACCTTGAATAATTATTAATAGCATGATGAGAAAATGAATATTAAAAATATTCAGGGTTCTTTCTATTTGATAATTTAGTCCACTTTGGAACTTTGTGGAAACTTTTTCTGTAACCGTTAGATGTCCTATTAAATACAGTATATTTATCTCTTGGTAGCATTTCATGTTCCTCAGGGAATATTGATGATTTGTTTAATAATCTTAGTACTTTACTACGTGGCTTATAATGTTCTTCCATTTCGATGGCATCCTTATAATTAACACCTTTTGTTTCTGCTCTATGTATATGTAAACCTAAATTTATTTGTTTTAGAACTTCGTCAACATTTTTTAATCTATTTCTTAATCTTTGCTTTTGTGGAGCAGACATTCTCCAAGGTGATTTCCATAACAAACCACCTAATGATACACTTGTTGGTCTAAAAGCTCCAAACATGTTGTTTGTTTAATTGTTTGATTGTTTGAGTTTGTTTGATATTTCTTCTATCTTAATATACTTTGAAACCAACTATTATTATTTAAATCATCTTATGGTAATCTCTTTTCTAAAATTTCAAATTGTAAAATTTGTTAGGCGATATTTTTACGGTTTAAGGGCTCTCGTTCAGATATCGTTAGAAAACCTAAATATACACGAATATGTCTGATGATAGACTGGTTTAAAATTATACCACAATTTAAACATTAGAGGACAAGCTTATTATGCTAAGATAGATATTGTAAACTCATTTAAGAATATTGAATCTTTTCTCAGTTTAATAACATCATTATTCGTTCGATACTTATAATAAGACAGATCTAAAAGGGTGATTGAAAGTAAAAACAAAGAAATTAAAATGAGTGAAAAATCAGAAGATAAAGTCAGTGCAAGTTCTAAATTGCCTTTATGGGTATTAGCACCTAAAGATGAAAAGGAAGCTCGTCAAAATCTAAAGAAGTTTGCCTATCAGGAGTGCAAAGAATATGTCGAAGCTATGGCTAAATGTGGTAAAGAATATGGTCTTAAAGTATTTCCAAATTGCAATGAGCAACGTAATAAAATGTCAGAATGTTTATTATTCTACCAACTGGATACAAAATTCTTGGATCAAGAAAGAGACAAGATTGTTGAAAAGAAAATCCAAAATGCTAAAGAAAATTTAGAAAAAAAGTAAGATGTATAAATTTGTATCTCTGAATTGCAATAGAGAATTTATTTTCTGACTGCACTATATCATATTCATGTAAATATATTAAATGAAAAAAGCTACTAGAAGCAAATGTATATCCATATATAATAACATTAAGTTTGTTAATAGATCTAATGTAAAAAATTAAATAGTTATAGGTAAAATTAAGATTTTTTGTATATAACTAACATTTTCTTATAATTTCAAAACATAGATTAAGACAATTATGTACATCATATATATACTAGGGGTACAAATCTAAGATTACATTACTGGTTGCGATTTGACATTCTTGATTTCTAAAAATGATTTTTTTAGTTCCTCGATCAATTTTATTGTAGATAGGTAAGTATTCTAACTAATGGATATTGTAACAGTTGTATATATATATATATATATATAATTGAACATCTGCGAAAAAGGTTATTTTCTAATGGCAAATATCTGGAAATATGCAGAATATTCTGAATAATCTATGCGATTGACTTCCAAACTACAGATTTAATTTACCCACAAATATTTAAAATGCAAGCAGAGCAAAGTATATAATTGAAGACTTAGGTATAAAGCAAGTGTTCTCATTATATGTATGAATAGTATATATATAACCCCGATGGAAGTCTAAGGTTCTTCAGGGCATTAGAAGTTGTGTATTCATTCACTAATGATGTATTTACACATATTAAGGCTGTCCAAGCAGAGATATATATAGAAACTTCATAATATTATTGCATCTGTCGAGTAATTAGATGGATTAAAAGGGTCCTTAGAGTCATAAATCGTATGCCATTGAATGCTGAAATATTTACTTATAGGTATACATCAATTGATTGTGTATTTGATAAATTAGCCGCCCAATACCTTTTACAAATTGAAAAAATGTATCACGTGCAAATTAAATAATGGTTCAATCACACGATCATCATAAACAAATATATACACTAAAAAAATAATTTATAAAAATTGAATGTAAAATAGAAAAAAATCAGATCTGACACTGTTCCTTACGGTGCACGGTTGGTATAGACATAAAAATATTGCAAGACACTACAAAATAAACAGTCACAAGTAGGCGTGCTGATATTTACTACGGAAACGCGTAAACATCCCCACACCCTCTCCGAAATTTTGAGAACAGTCTGTGAAATTTTCATTATCGCAAACTTTGATGCTTCTTCATCAATTTTTTTCACTCTTGCAAGTGATGATGAACTTGTAAGAAGTTTCAATTCATTATTCTGTTTCAACCTGGTTATCAATTGTGTATATTAAAAATAGATATATTAATTCTTATACTATTTACTTGTATATACTGTTTCTTAGAGGTTACATTTTAAGATCATTAAACCAGAATAATAACAGATATGTCTACTGAAGTTTTAGTTTTAAGAGGTACCTTAGAAGGTCATAACGGTTGGGTCACTTCCTTGGCCACTTCCGCCGGTCAACCAAACTTATTGTTGTCCGCTTCCAGAGATAAGACTTTAATCTCTTGGAAATTAACTGGTGAAGACCAAAAATACGGTGTTCCAGTTAGATCTTTCAAGGGTCACTCTCACATTGTTCAAGACTGTGCCTTGACTGCTGATGGTGCTTACGCTTTATCTGCTTCTTGGGATAAGACTTTAAGATTAT
>JAJLTL010000188.1:0-16093 GCA_030568135.1 Vanderwaltozyma yarrowii
AAGAAGGTCTTGCTACTGTTGAAAGGGCAATTGAAAATAACCATGATCTAGACACTGCAATGTTGGAATTGAATACATTAAGAATGAGTATGGATGTGACGTATCATGAAGTTAGAACTGTAACTATTATTTCTATGTTAAGAAGGGTCAACCATTTCATTTTCACACAAACTTTAGGTACTAAAGATGCTGTTAGTAAAGTATTTAATCAATGGGGTTTATTATTTAAGAGACAATGTTTCGATCCAGAAGATTTTGTTGACTTGATTAACATCATTATGGAGGAAACTCTAAAGATTGACTTCGAAAAGCCAGAGCTGATACTGTTTGTTGCATTAAATTCTCTATACGACAATGACATAATAGATGAAGATAGAATATATGAATGGTGGGATACAGTCTCAGAAGACCCTTGCTACGATAATATCAAGAGTCTAACTTCTAAATGGGTAGAATGGTTAAGAAATGCTGATGAAGAATCATCTGAGGAGGATGACAGCGAAGAAGAGTCCTCATAGAATGAAATAAGCATACCATATAGTGACATCATATACTTATATATAAAAAGTACATTTGTAATTAATTTCACATAAATCATTAAGTATTATTTCGACTCTTTTATGAATATTTCATTTTATTTAGGTGTCACCTCACATTATATTACCCGGGCATAGATAACAGATGAAGTGGCTGTAACGCGAAAAATGTGAAATGAATAGCAAATTGATTTAATGGCAGAATCCTTTCCCTAGTTTTAATGATAAAAAAGTCATTATCTGTCCAGTGATAAAAGCAATCTAGGTACCATCTTAAAAGGTAATAGTATACAAGGCTGCAATAAATTTAATATCGAGTAAGAAATTACTTAATCAATTACATTGAACATATATTAGTCTCAGGAGTCCTATAAAGATGCAAACTTTAAAATGTGTAGTAGTCGGCGATGGTGCTGTGGGTAAAACTTGTCTTTTAATTTCATATACAACGAATCAATTCCCAGCAGATTATGTTCCAACAGTTTTTGATAATTATGCAGTAACAGTCATGATAGGTGATGAACCATATACATTAGGGTTATTTGATACCGCCGGTCAAGAAGATTACGATAGGTTAAGACCACTTTCATATCCATCAACAGATGTATTTCTAGTTTGTTTTAGTGTAATTTCACCGCCATCATTTGAAAATGTTAAAGAAAAATGGTTCCCAGAAGTACACCACCATTGTCCTGGTGTCCCCTGTTTAATAGTTGGTACACAGGTAGATTTGAGAGATGATAAAGTAATTGTGGAAAAATTACAGAGACAACGATTACGCCCAATCACAACCGAACAAGGTAATAGATTAGCTAGAGGAGTTAGAGCAGTTAACTATGTGGAATGCTCTGCCTTAACACAACGTGGTTTAAAAAATGTATTTGATGAAGCTATTGTAGCGGCATTAGAACCACCAGTTATTAAGAAGAGTAAGAAATGTATAATACTCTGATCATATTTTTAACGAGCTCATTATTGAAAACACTATATAACTATATAATATTCTGGATACAAATAAACTACAACACTCATTTATCAAAGAGAAGGTCTAATAAAATGAAATTAACAATTATATTGAATAGGATATGATTTTTTTCTTAGGCTTTTTCTTCTTCCATGTAATTACAATAATCCAATACCTTTAATATCATAGTAGATTAAACATCAATACCAATATACATATTTCTTGATATATTATTATTTATTATCCACTAAACTAAACTATCACTATTTTGTTATAATTTTTTTTTCTTATACCGTTAGAATTTCAATACGGGTAAAAATGACAACATTAGCTGAAAGAAAAAAAATTAAAAAATACAAAATTCATGTTATGAAAAGGTCCATTTATTAGAAAGCATCGAATTTTTAGTGATTATAAAGAGAGGAAAGGAAGACAAGGAAGACAATAGAGTATCTGTTTATTAGTTATGGCTCAAGTATATAACAATTCTCGTTCTGATACCCTATTTTTAGGTGGTGAAAAAGTCAGTGGCGAAGATATTCGTAACCAAAATGTTTTAGCTGCCATGGCTGTGGCAAATGTGGTTAAATCTTCATTAGGTCCAGTTGGTTTAGATAAGATGCTGGTCGATGACATTGGTGATTTTACTGTTACCAATGATGGTGCTACCATTTTATCTTTACTGGATGTTCAACATCCTGCAGGCAAAATTTTAGTTGAATTAGCACAACAACAAGATCGTGAAATTGGTGATGGTACTACTTCAGTTGTAATCATTGCCTCAGAATTATTAAAAAGAGCTAATGAATTGGTCAAAAACAAGGTTCATCCAACAACAATTATCACTGGTTTTAGAGTTGCTTTAAGAGAAGCTATTCGTTATATCAATGAAGTACTATCTATCAGTGTTGATTCTTTAGGTAAGGAAACTTTGAATAATATTGCAAAGACCAGTATGTCTTCAAAGATTATTGGTGCTGACTCTGAATTCTTCAGTAATTTAGTTGTTGATGCTTTATTAGCAGTCAAAACCCAAAATTCAAAAGGTGAGGTTAAATATCCAGTAAAAGCTGTCAATATTTTAAAAGCTCACGGTAAATCATCTAAAGAATCTGTGTTAGTTCACGGTTACGCATTAAACTGTACTGTTGCATCCCAAGCTATGCCTAAACGTATTGCTACTGGCAATGTTAAGATTGCTTGTTTGGATATTAATTTACAAAAAGCACGTATGGCTATGGGTGTCCAAATCAACATCGATGATCCAGATCAATTGGAAGAAATTCGTAAACGTGAAGCCGGTATGGTTTTAGAAAAAGTTAAGAAGATCATCGATGCTGGTGCCCAAGTTGTTTTAACTACTAAAGGTATTGATGACTTATGTCTAAAAGAATTCGTTGAAGCTAAAGTTATGGCTGTAAGACGTTGTAAAAAGGAAGATTTGAAAAGAATTGCCCGTGCTACTGGTGCTACATTAGTTAATTCAATGTCCAACTTAGACGGTGAAGAAACTTTCGAATCTAGTTATTTAGGTACATGTGAAGAAGTTATTCAAACTAAATATTCTGATGATGAATGTATATTAATTAAAGGTACTTCCAAGCATTCATCATCTTCAGTAATTTTACGTGGTCCAAATGATTACTCTTTAGATGAAATGGAACGTTCATTACATGATTCATTATGTGTTGTCAAGAGAACTTTAGAAAGTGGTAATGTTGTTCCAGGTGGTGGTTGTGTCGAAACTGCTTTGAACATATATTTAGATAATTTTGCTACTACTGTTGGATCACGTGAACAACTAGCCATTTCAGAATTTGCTGGCGCTTTATTAATTATTCCAAAAACTTTAGCTGTTAACGCTGCCAAAGATTCCAGTGAATTAATTGCTAAATTAAGATCATACCATGCTGCTAGTCAACAAGCTAAACCAGAAGATATCAAGAAAAAGAATTACAGACATTACGGTCTAGATTTGATCAAAGGTAAGATAGTTGATGAAGTTCATGCTGGTGTATTAGAACCAACAATAAGTAAAGTAAAATCTTTAAAGTCTGCATTGGAAGCTTGTATTGCTATTTTAAGAATTGATACAATGATTACTGTCGATCCTGAACAACCTAAGGAAGATCCACATGGTCATTAGAATATAATAAATAAAAATTAATAAACGCAATCTTGAGAAGTTTATCAAGATTTTTTAAATTAATTCATTTTTATATATTGAAACTAAAGGGTGTGCTTTCCAAATACCAAGAAAAAAATTACTAATTGCTTATCTTTTACGATACGGATCATCCGTATATCATATCATATCATATCATATTGATATGATTAAATATAGAAATAATTTTGAAAGATAAATTAATAATATCATGTGTAATGCTAATTCTTAAAACGACTGGGTTTCCATTGTTATTTAGTCCCACCCTATTTTATTTTCGTGTTTTAACTTTCTTATATATTTGTATACTATTATCCCACAACATATATTGAATCAAATATAATCACTGCCACAATATTTACATATTTTACCACTGTCTTTACCGTCATCTACCCTTAAGTTCGTAGAAGAATACCTCTATAACTCACACTGTAACCAAGTCACCACCCCCACTCTAAACATCAAAAATTAGTAAGAATAATATAATTTCACCTTTCCCTATACTCATTATAGCAAACAGCTCAGCATATTTCCTCAATTAGCTCTGTCTCGTATATTTCGTTTGAAAAAAATTCAAAAAAAATTGTCCTCGTTTAGATTCGAATTTTCAAAAAGTTTTTTTTAAAAAAGCAAACCACAATCGAATTCGAATTTTCTACGGGCGTGTCTTGGGAAAAATGCTTTATTATTATACCTAAACGATTTAAATAAATATCTCTGAAAAATTTCAAACAAACAAAGAACGAATGTGAAAATACACTGTAACTTGTTACTGTCAGGTGCAGCATTTCAACAACCAGGTGAAGAATTTCATATCGTTGGTAAATCCTATATGCTCTCGAGTGTTAACCTGAATAACTCCATATTATACGAACTGATTTGTATCCTAAAAATCTGCTTAATCGTTACCAATTTATCCAGGGAGAGAAGTAAAAAAAACACACACGCAGAAGACAATAGGTTCATATCTGCTAAAGCTTCTAACAAGATCTAGCCACATATTCTGCCAATTGTTAAAGTTGGAAACAAGTAATTGAAGAATCACTTACTGTTGGGTTTTTAATTTTTCATTTGCTAGCGGCCTATAATTCCAGTTTAGAGTGCGTCGGTTTGAAAGTGGCGTTGCTGTCAGGTCAATAAGTTTCGCCAAATACCGTTGTTTTTCATTTAGAATCACAAGTATACAATAGATTCAATTTACTAAACTGGCATTTTGGATATCTGTTTATGACGTTAAGTGCGTTACAGTAATCTTAAAAAAAAAAAAAGATCTGATCATTTTTTGAGAACTTCTCGTTTAAGATAGAAACTTTCACTGTTTTTTTTTTTCAGTGAAGATTTCATAAGCAAAAGGTTTGATATATTGATTTCGAAGTAAACTTTAATACGATAGCAAATAAATAACATCGATCTATTATATAATAGTTAACACTTTGTTGATCTGATATAATATATATTGTGTTTTAACTTAATTCGCCAAGGAACTACAAGTTACTTGACCCCATACTATTCCCTTTTTTAAATTGAGATTCTGGACTAATAACATCCATAAAAAAAAAAGGATTGACAAAATAAGATGAGTACTGAAATATCAGCTGCCCCATCACGTTCAGTCACCAAATCAAGAAGAAAGAAGAAAGTGGTAGAACTGATAGATGTTGGTGGTAAGAAAGTAAGCAAAACATCAACAGGTAAAAGGAAATTTCACAACAAATCCAAAAATGGTTGTAATAATTGTAAAAGAAGAAGAGTTAAATGTGATGAAGCCAAACCAAGTTGTCAAAAATGTACAAACATGAAACTCGATTGTGTCTATACTTTAATAGAGAATGTGGAATCTGCAGGTAATACATCTGCAATTTTTGAGGACACTCTTGATAAAAATGATGAGCTAAGAGGTTCAAACGAATCAACTTCTATCGCTTCTGAAAGTGAAATAAATAATGCAACTAGTCACAAACTTTCTAACTCAAATAGTGCTAATGTTAGTTCTGCGATGTCTAATTTTAATATAAAACAAGAAGAATCCAATCCAGCTCGTGATAGAAGGCGTAGCTCCATAGTGGTACCATTAAATTCACCAGAGAAACAAGCTGGAAATATGGATGCATTATTGCTACCGTCTTTATCATCTAACTCAAATGCAACTAATTCACATTTTCTACAACAACAATTATTTTTATTACCGCAATTAATGTCACTATCAAATTCAGAAAAGTTTACAAATTTTGACATCGCAAATGCTACCGGTAACTCCAACTCCAACACAAACAATGTTCCTTCAAATTTGAACAGCAATATGCATTCCGATTCTCCATTACAATCTTTGCCTTTAAATCAGAGCAATAGTATTAGTAGTTTATTATCAATGACTAGATTTTCCACCCTACCGAATAACATACTTAATTCACTTAGTGCCAAACCAGTTAGTTTAAATGGGAATGGATCATCGAGTGCTAATAACGCAAATAATACCGATATGCCTCAAAATTCAACTGCCAACTATAGTAATAATAATAATACTGCTACTAATAACAACAACAACAACAACAACAATAATAACAACCCCGCTTCTGCAAATACACCTGTGAACCCATTATCAATCTACTCTGATTCTTTAGCTTTATTGAATAAGGCTGGTATTAACCTTAAAGGATTAAGTTTACTTGGAAGCCCAAATCTAGCTAACATGGCACAATTTGATTTCCAAGATTTAAATGCATTAAAGCAAAATAGTCAAGCAATGAAAGTTAGTATTGCTGAGGAAGTTTTAACTAACATGCAGAAACAAATGACTAAATCTTTGAATATGAGAATGAGCAACAGTAAAGGCAGTTATAGTAATAAGAATGCTACTAACAATAGTAATCTTGGAGATTCTAATAATGATCAAATTGGGACACCTGGTTTACCAAATAATCCAACAATATCTCCGGCAGTACCTATAACTCCGATGACAAGAAGTATAATTGATAGTGATCCATCAAATAATGCAAACGTCGGAACATCGATGAGCAGATTAAGTAACCAACATACACTTGATGCATCTCCATCTGCAGCAACTATAGCCGGAAGAGATGTACAAGGTATTCATATTCCAAATAAGAATAATAATGACAACAACAACAATAATAATAACAATATCAGTAATAGTAATAATATTAATAATAATATGAAAGAAGAGCTAATGAAAGCAACAAAAATGAGTTCAAATAATATGAGTACTGCTAGTAATCAAAGTTCAGTAACTTCAGGTAATGGTAGTATTACTAATTTAATTAGAATGTCTCAACAAGTCTCTTTAAATTTAGTTGATTTGAAATTGTTTTATCATTACTGTACCAAAGTTTGGCCGACTATCATAGCTGCAGGAATTTCTGGTGTTGAATTATGGAGTGAGCATATTCCAGAATTATCATTTGAATATCCATTTTTAATGCATTCATTATTAGCATTCAGTGCTACACATTTATCAAGACAAGAAAATGGCTTGGAACATTACGTTTCAAGTCATAGAATCGAAGCTTTACGTTTATTGAGAGAAGCTGTATTAGAGATATCTTCTGAAAATACAGATGCCTTAGTTGCGAGTGCGTTGATTTTAATAATGGACTCATTAGCTAACGCATCCGGTGGTATAAACAATAACGACAATAAAGATGATGATGACAATGATGGTGCACAAAACACGACAATGTCACCAAGTGCATGGATTTTCCATGTTAAAGGTGCATCCACTATTTTAACAGCAGTTTGGCCATTAGATAAGTCATCGAGATTTCACAATTTAATCTCTATAGATTTAAGTGATTTTGGTGATATTATCAACCAAGAGAGCGACACGATTAGTGAATTGATTTGTTTTGATGAAAGTATTACAGATTTATATCCTGTTGAAATTGATTCCCCATATTTAATTACGTTAGCATATTTGGATAAACTAACTCGTGAAAGAAATCAACCAAATTTTATTTTGCGTATTTTTGCATTCCCTGCATTGTTGGATAAGACATTTTTGGCTCTATTAATGACTGGGGATCTAGGTGCAATGAGAATTATGAGAAGTTATTATAAGCTATTAATAGGATTCACAACAGAAGTGATGGATGAAGTGTGGTTCCTAGAAGGTGTATCACAAGTCCTACCCCAAGATGTCGATGAATACAGCGGTGGTGGTGGTATGCATATGATGTTGGATTTCCTTGGAGGAGGTCTACCATCAATGACAACTACGAATTTATCAGAATTCTTATAGAACGCCCTGCATTTAAAAACATATAGATATATAGATATAAATATGTATTGATAGATATTCACAATATTAATGAAACTGAATTTACACATGATTACAAAACTATTTTAAGAAAAACTAACTGTCCTAATCAAATAATAATATTATATATATTATAAATCATCATTTATATAATATTCTGAAGCTATTAGTGTCTACCCAGTCAAAATGAGGCTTGCCATTAAATACATTTACTCATTCGCCATTGTTTTATTATCTCAGGGAAGATGGTTACGGGCAGGGCGGAAGCGGTAAGCGGAGCCCGCTAGAAGGAACCTTTGTCTATAGGCAAGGGAGATTTACCTGTTTGCCCCACCGTTCCAATTCTCGGGGCTGGAGTTTTTATTTTTTGATGGCAAGAAGGTGCAGGAATAGGCAGAGAAACAGCTGACATTCTCGTTTTAGATCTAAAAGTTTATCAATATTTTACAAAAATAAAGATTTCGAAGAAAATTCTCCTTCTAATCTTTGAATCATTCCACCAATTCGAGGAGTAAGTAGTTAGATAGCCTTCATAAGGTGATGGTTGATCATAGAAGGGCTTCCACATGTGCTTTGAGCCACGAAGTTATGGAATTTATGTATTAACTTGAAAACTTGTTAGTTGTATATTAGACGCCTCGATTTGCTTATCTCTAAGGGGGAGGCAGGGAGGGATATAATAACGATGACATATTGATTACTTCCATCTTCTTTTAAAGTTCAATATTAGAATCTCCGGATTATTATCACAGAGAGCTTTCTGTAATATAACTAATTCCCATTTATTATTCTCGGCCATCCTATTGTGACAGGAACAGTTGCTCTTAGTAAATCTTACTGCTTTTTGTGAGACTAGTTTTATGGGGAAGAGGGAAACGACATATTCTGATATATGTATTGATTCTTTATAGAAATACTTGCATATATAAAGGAAAGTGTATATGCATATTTCTATATTGATTTACCTGTCTGGCTCCTCATCCACTTGTAATTAATTATCAGCAAGTAAAACTACATATTACCAACGTATGATAAGTTTACACAAATACGTACACCTACTAAGAATATTTAATATAAATTATAAAAATGTTTGATACCAACAAGAACGGCTTGAAGAAAGAAAAATTTGTACCCATTAATGAAGTTAATTCAAATGGACAAGAAGATAGTAATGAAAATTATCAATACATCAATGATGTTGAACAGTTTGGATGGTATGTTGTTCCCGAGTCTGTCTCTCATATTAATGATGGCAACGAAAAAACAAATCGTCATTCAGTTCTCAGTTCTATTAGACCAACTCTAGAAACAAGAGTGGAAACACAAACCGTATATTTTACAGATTTACAATCAGGGAAAGCTGGTTTTGTTCAGTTAGTTTATTCAAGTGTCATAAATGGGTTATACAAAGGATTTCAATTAAATTTAAAATTATTTAATTCAAATAAAGTTAAGTCAGAGACAGATATTTGGGAATCATTTAAATTAGATAACTTAATTGAATTCAAACCATTGAAAGTCCAATTCAAAAATGTTTTGTTCGAATTTACTAAATCTAATAAAGATGAGATATCTTCAGAATTGAAAATAAAAATTCACTTGAATAATCAAGTAACAAGTAAAGATATCAGCGTTTTGATAATCGATCTAAATGTCAATTTATATCATGGTTACATAATAAATCCTGATGGTTGCTCATATTATCTAGATAAACCGGTAACCCCCGTCAATAATCAGGATACCAATAACAAAACTACTTCAAATAAAATGCTAAGACATTTATATGTGCCAAGGGGAAAATGTACTGGAACCATATATTACAAAAATACAAAAACTAAGAATGAAGTATCGTTAGAGTTGAAAGACGCATTCGTTTCGTATATAGATGCTGTACAAGGCCTTTTACCTAACAAAGCAGCAAAATCATGGAATTTCTTATGTTATCATAGCCCAAAATATTCGAGTCTATGTATGGAATATACTACGACAGGAGATTATGGAAACAATACGGTTACTACATGGTCAATAACAGAAAATGATAAGATTATTTCTATACGCTCATCGATTAATAAGAATGCAGTAAAGTTTGATAAAACAATTAAAGATAAGTCCAATGGATGGGAATGTCCTTTGGCCATCAGTTTCCCAATGGGATTCACAGAAACTCAATTAAACTTAGTTAATAGATACGATATTATGAACGAATTACCATCTATAGTGAAAAAAATCGCACAAAATATTGCTCACATCAAGCCATATATATATCAATACTGTCAGCGTTCTGAATTTAAGGATGAAGTAGGGATATCTATCATCGAGAGCACTTTCATCAGCTCATGAGTTATAGTATATTACTAACTAGCTTTTTTCAATCATTTATTTACCATCTATTTTCCAGCATTGCATAAATATTATAAAACATAATCATTAACTACTTTCTATATAATTACACAAACACATTTACAGCTAATGAATTGAATACTTAACAGACACCATCTCGACCTTATACCCATCTTGCCTTATGGGATCAATATTATTATATTTTAATTGAGAGGCCACATCGTTAGTAACGATCGAAAAAATTTCAAAGCTCATCGCATCTCTAAATTTTTCAATAAATCTATACAGAGCAGAAAAGAGTGTATTTTAAAGTACTTATTTATTCATTAAAAATAAATTGAATAACATATAGATAGTTCAATAGCAAGCTCAAACCAAATAATAAAGTAACCGTAATATGGATCTAAAATCCAGTTATTCTAATGTTTCTTTGAAACCAATCTATGCCGGTAGTGGTGCCGTTGCTACTATCTCAGAAGATGGTGAAATTTTAGCTACTCCATTATTAGATGAAATTAACATTACAAAAATTATCAAGGATGAATCAAATAGCTCTGGTAAGTCTCATATCATACACACTATTGAAAATGATGATGAACAAGAAATTACTGCTTTGAAGTTGACCTCAGACGCTGAATATCTATGTTATGTATCCCAAGCCCAATTATTAAAAATATTTCAACTTTCCGTTGGTAAAATTGTCAGATCGATTAAAATTTCATCACCATCATATGTACTAGACACTGATTCGACTTCTACCTTATTAGCTATTGGTGGTACCGATGGTTCAGTTACTGTAGTTGATATTGAGAATGGTTATATTACACATTCCTTAAAAGGTCATGGTGGTACCATATCTAGTTTAAAATTTTATGGTGAAGCCAACTCTGGTGTGTGGTTATTAGCATCTGGTGATACTAACGGTGTTGTCAAAATTTGGGATTTAGTGAAAAGAAAATGTATACATACTTTACAAGAACATACATCAGCAGTAAGAGGTTTAGATTTTAGAAATTTAAACAACGATGAAGAAACATTACAATTAATATCTGGTGGTAGAGATAACATTATAAACTATTGGGAATTTAATACTATAAAGAAATGCAAATTGTTAAAGACAATGCCAGTACATCAACAAGTTGAATCATGTGGTTTCATAAATAACATCGAAGGTGCAGAAGAGTATATTTATACAGCCGGTGGAGATGCTATATTTCAAATTATATCACTAGAAAATGGCTCAGTTGTTAAAAAGACAAATAAGCCAATCGAAGAACTATTTATTATTGGTGTTTTACCAATTATGAATGCAACACAAGTTTATATGGTAATATCCGACCAAACATTACAATTAATTGACTTGGAAGATGTTCTTTCAGATATACATGATGAAACAATAGATATTCAATTTTCTATCGCCGGTAATCACGGTACCATTGCTGATATGAAGATCGTTGGTCCAAATTCTGATAAGATTGCACTAGCCACCAATTCTCCAACTCTAAGAATTATTCCAGTTCCTTCATTAAATGATACAAATGCATTACCAATTGAAGTTAATTTATACGAAGGTCATGCTGATTTGTTGAATTCTTTAGATTCTACAGATGATGGTTTATGGTTAGCAACAGCTTCTAAAGATAATACTGCAATCCTATGGAGATTCAACCCTGATAACAATAAATTTTTGAAGTATGCTCAATTCACTGGTCATGTTGGATCTGTGACTGGTGTTGGTTTACCAAATGTTATGCATAAAGAATGGCCAGAATATATTATTACTGCATCAAATGATTTAACAATAAAGAAATGGAAAGTTCCTAAACCAACTGACAATTTAGAAATGCATATTATTAAAGTATCTGAATATACTCGTCGTGCTCATGAAAAAGATATTAACGCATTATCAATTTCTCCAAATGACTCTGTTTTTGCAACTGCTTCTTACGATAAAACATGTAAAATATGGGATGTAGATACTGGTGAATTAAAAGCTACCTTAAGTAATCATAAACGTGGTTTGTGGGATGTTTCATTTTGTCAATATGATAAATTCATCGCCACAGCCTCAGGTGATAAAACTATAAAAATTTGGTCTTTAGATACTTATAGCATTGTAAAAACTTTAGAAGGTCATACAAATGCAGTTCAAAGATGTTCTTTTATTAATAAACAAAAACAACTAGTAAGTAGTGGTGCTGATGGTTTAATTAAAATATGGGACTGTTCTACTGGAGAATGTATAAAAACTTTAGACGGACATGCTAATAGAATTTGGGCTCTTTCAGTATTAAATGACGGTGATGTTATAATAAGTGCCGATGCAGACGGTGTTTTCCAATTCTGGAAAGATCGTACAGAAGAAGCTAGAGAACAAGATCTTGAGAGTGAAAAACTAAGAGTTGAACAAGTACAGACATTGGAAAATTATTTAGCAAATGAAGATTGGACTAATGCATTTTTATTAGCTATTACCCTTGATCATCCAATGAGATTATATAATGTTTTGAAAAAATCTATTGGTAATGGTGTTAAAGATGAATCAGACAAATCTATCTTCAACAAGGAATTAGATGAAGTTATTTCAACATTAAACAACGAACAATTAATATCGTTAATGAAGAGATGTAGAGATTGGAATACTAATGCTCGTACTCATATTGTCGCACAAAAATGTATTAGATGTATTCTAATGAATCACAATATTGCTGATGTGACTGAAATACCTGGCATGATGAAGATTGTTGATTCTATAATTCCATACACTCAAAGGCATTTTGCAAGAATTGACAATTTGGTTGAACAAAGTTATCTATTAGATTATGCTTTAGTTCAAATGGATAAATTATTCTAATTAGATGTATACTAACTATATAGACAAAATAGAATCTGTAGAATTAAAATTTAAGGAAAGATCATTGTAAAATGCCTATTGTATATATCTATTAATTCTCTTTTCAAAAGAAACTGCATATATCAATTATATATATATATATATATTACCCGGCTTTATCATACACATCAAATTTTTACAAAATAATATCAGAGAAGGTGAGATGAGATGAGATGAGGTTGAAATAAAACAATCAAAATATAATACACATAGAGGAAGATTTATTGATCAAGTGTACGTATATTAATATATATCATACATGTTTATCTGTAGAATCATCGTAGTTGAATCAAAGCGTATAACATCACTTCAGTATGTCAGCAGCAGATATTAATATAGCTAAAAAATCTAATAAGAAGTCAAGTAGACGAAAGAAGAGAAGAACTGCTGACATTTCAGATTCTTCTTCTTCTTCGTCTTCTGAATCAGAAGTGGAAGATTCTATATTAGATTCTACAGAAGTTGAACCTGAATTACTAGCTTTAGAAAACACAGAAGAAATTGAAAACACTAAGAGTTCAGAAATATTAGAAAACGATACCAGAGATAAATTAAATGAAATTCCATTTACGATATCTGATTTTTCTATTAGAAATATATCTAAAAAGAAGAATGCAATTGATTTAAACAAAATACAGGAAACTTTAGAAGAAGATGAAAATAAACTACGTCAATTAAATAAATTTGAAACTAATGAAATTGAGACTGAATCAAACGACCAATCGAATGTATCATTATTCAAGATGGTAGATTTATTAAAAGAGGGATATGGTTTATTTGATGTAGATTCATTGAAGGAAGTGATGAAATCCAAATAAAATAACATGAATTGATATATTCAACCTAGCATTAATAGACATATATATGTATGTATGTAATTTGTACACTATAAGTAAAAATAAAAAATCATAGAATAATAATGAACTCTAGTTGAAAATATGTACGACCTATATAACTTATATAGAAGAGGAAAGCAAATAAAATGAATTGTTTTTAATTTTTTTAATTGAAAGATCATTATCCCATTGTGTATTTTTATTTTTAAAAATTACCTAATTACATTATTATACAATAGTATCTAAATAAAAATACAATAAAACCGACGAAATATTTTTGGAAACATAAATAAATTTTGAATTTTTTTTAAAACTCAAATTATTTAAGCTTGAGTAGAAGAAGAGTATTTGGTGACAGCTCTGGTACCTTCAGAGACAGCATGTTTAGCTAATTCACCTGGTAAGATTAATCTAACAGCGGTTTGGATTTCTCTAGCAGAGATAGTAGATTTCTTGTTGTAAGCAGCTAATTTAGAAGCTTCAGTAGCGATTCTTTCAAAAATATCGTTAACAAAAGAGTTTAAAATAGACATGGATTTTTGGGAAATACCGGTATCTGGATGAGTTTGTTTCAAAACTTTGTAAATGTAAGAGGAGTAAGTTTCCTTTCTAGTCTTAGATCTTTTCTTACCATCAGTAGAAGTAGAGGTTTTCTTGGCAGCTGGTTTTTTTTCAGCTGGGGCTTTAGAAGCTGGGGCCTTGGAAGCAGATGACATTATATATTATTGGTGATTTGGTTGGGTATTTATTTGGTTACAATAAAATAATTTATAATAATTATAATATAAATAATAACAGAAATGAAATAACAAAATAGAATATAATTCCAAATGTAAATAAAATAATATACAGATAATAATTTTGAAAATCAAGTCATATCGATCATCTCTCTATATATATAAATATTTTTTAATAAAAAAAATATAAGGTAAACATTGTTTACTTCCAATTATTAATAATAAGAACGTTATACATGATGAGAATCCGATTAGACAGCATAAGAGAGAGAAGTATTCTGAGAATTACCTTTAAAATATCTACCAAAGGTGAATATATCAGCACAGGTTAATAATAAAATAATCCCATAATACATACTCAAATACCCATAGTAAACTAAAAAAACGAACATTTTAACAAGAAAACAAATAGTAATTCGCTAGTAATAGTACTGCAAAAGATGGATAGATTATTCACAAAATTGAGAAGAAGGGAAGAAACCCAAAACGGTAGAAATATACTGTCCTGTGCTGATGGTTTCGCGCAAGAAACAGCCAACAGGTGTTGTAAACGGACGACGTGTGCGCGAAACAGCCAGCACGGAGCGCTTGAAACTGCTCAGTAGTGAAGAACTTTTGGTTTCGCGTCACCCCGAAAACGAAAAATTGTTTAGTTAGTTTTTTTTTTCGTCAAAAGACGGTAATGAATATTCATAGTTAATTTTAAAGTTCGCGTTTTCAATGGTCAACAACTTAAAATTGTTATTTCGATACACTAGATGTGATTCCAGTTTTTTCGCATTGGGTGTGTGAAGCAATGGGAACGAGGGATACCTCATTTTCGATTAAAATGTCTGATTGCTACAGTTGTTTCTTAGGTGAGAGGTTTTTCTTGTTAATATTTAATTTTCAGTTGACAGAGAGACTATTGTAGAAAACCATATTTTAAAATTTGATGAGAAATTGGTGGAATAATAGAATAATATTGACTAGATTGGATGTTCTCTATTCTGTGATCAAGAATACACGCTAAAGGCGTTTTGTGTTTACTTCTTAATTGAATGATGTTTATTTCAACAACAACAACAAACATGTATCTACGGGCACAGATTAAATTTTACATATATATATGTGTGTGTGTAATATACATGAGAATATAAGTATATATGTTCTTGCTTTTCTTTTATTTAAATTATGTTCACTTGCTAATTTTTAAGTTTCTCTTTAGTATTTTAATTACTTTTATTTATTGTTCGTCTTTCTTATTTTTTCTTAAAGAGAGCCAAACACAAACTAATAAATAAATATATATATCAATAATGTCAGGTGGTAAAGGTGGTAAAGCTGGTTCTGCTGCTAAAGCTTCTCAAT
>JAJLTL010000189.1:0-16085 GCA_030568135.1 Vanderwaltozyma yarrowii
AAATCCAACGTTGCCATCGTTGGGCCCCCGGTTCGATTCCGGGCTTGCGCATTTTAATTTTTTTACTTCATGATAATATGTTAAAAACGAACTATATATATATATATATATATAGTTTGTTGTATTTTTTGACTTCTTTATGGTCTATAGATGTACAATTATATCTATTGTTTATTGAATGTGATTTTCTTTTATTATTTGTGTTCTTTCTATTTACAAATTATGTTTTTTTATATATAATCTTTTAATTCGATATTTACATATAATTAAAAAAGAATAATAATATAATTCCTTTTTTAATTTTAAACTATTTTCCCCTTTAACTTGAATAATAAACATTTTTAACATCTGCTATCTTCTTACCTCTACCTAATGCAATTTCATCTAAAGTTTTTTGTGAATTTATTAATGCTTCAACTGTACCTTTGGCAACATTCATATCATTTCTTGATTTATAAACTTTCCCACTTAAATCTTTAATACCTGCACATTCACATATTTCATAAATTATGTGATTAACTCTAAGACCAAAACCAGGCCTAACACTTCTTAAAAATAATTTTACACCATGATATTTATGATCGATATCACCATAAATAGTTCTATTTTCATACCTTGGAATTTCTTTTAAATTACGAATTGCATCCCAATGTGCTTTAAAAATTGCCTTCCCCATATTATCTCTTGACTTACCTTCACCTAAACCAACCATACCATTACGGTCACCAACAACAACTAATGCATAAAATGATGCAATTTTACCCTTTGCAGTTTGATTTGAAACTCTTTTAGTGACCAATGGTTTCATTGTTAGTTTCCTTGTAATATAATTGATATCTAAACCGGATTGTTTATTTAAACCCATGGCAACATCTAATGTTTTTGATGTTCTACCAGTATTTGGTTTTGAACTATCTTCAGAAATCATCAACAATTTACTTTTAGAAACACCAGGTGGTACAACAAGCCCATCACCAGGCAATTCTTGGTGAACAGTATCCCATCTATATGTGGTAATTTCACTTACATCATTAGTATGTGGATTTGGTAAACCTGGTTTATAATCCCAATAATTATCAATTTTACTAAAATCATCAAAATAAGGTGGATGAAACTTAACAGAATTAGGTAATTTGAACACTTGCTTCGAATTATCAGGAATCAACTCTTGAGCCACTTTAATAGACTTAATCAATTCAGGGGTATAGTATTTTTGTAAAATAGAATCATTGTAATTTTTACAGGTACGTACAGCACTAGAAAATTTTCTCTTAAACATCTTTCCTCTGTATTACGAACGCCACTGCACTAGCTTCCTATTATTTACCTAAACAATTACACAAAAAGACAGTCCTCTTGAATACAACAACAACAACAACAACAACGACAACAACTGTTATAAAGTATCCACATTTCAATATATATCATATCAAACAAGATTTATTTCACTTTTCTTCAAATTAATTTCTTCGCTTGAACAGGGTTGGTTATAAAATTAATAACGAACCCTATTACCCGCCCTCTGTGTGTCACAACAAACGGGATACCTATTCTCATAGTAATTAAGAATGATCGTAATAAGGTGTTCTTATAAGATATGTTAAAATAATAACAATATGTTATTTAAATATTTATTAATAAATATGAATTAAAGTGAACTGAATTAATTAAATTATATACTACATTAAAATGATGATGTGATTGTTATTTCATTATTGACCCGCAATTAATTGTGTGTGTTGTGTGATGATGACGATGATTATTATGTGTTGATAAAATTTTTATTCAATTTTATTTTGGTGATTTTGGAAGATGTGCTGTTTCTCTTTTCAAATGACAGAACTGACAATCTCCATTTGCATCGATATTCAATGTATTTTCTAATTTTCTTGGAATATATTTGTAATTTGGATATTTTAACTTATGGAATTCTTTTTCCTTTTTAACTAAATCGTGCCAATAATGTTTTTCATCTTCAGGTAATTCTCTCCAACGTTTACCAATTTCTCTGGATACTTGTGAATTTGTCTTAAATGAACCTTGTGACAATAATAAATCTTTATCATTACCAAATATTGAATGATGTAAATATTGTCTAAATAAAATGAATGCATTTCTTGGTCTTGGAATTCTATGTCCATTTTCAGTAAAATTTCTACATCTACATATTTTTTTCGTTATTTTTGAATTATTTGAAATTGTATTTGTATTAATCTTATTTTCAGTATTAATACTTGATGTTGGTGAGAGTGGTATTATTACCGGAATATTTTGTTGTGTAAAAGGTCTTGCAAAATAACCAGTATTATTACCATTGTTATGATATTTCATTGATTCCATTTTATAATTATAACTATCTTCATTTAAGTTATTATTTGGAAAATTTGAAATACTATTATTTCTTGTTGTTGGATTACTCATGGGAGTTAATAATCCACTTTGATTATTAGTAAATTCATTTGAAATATTATTATTATCCATATCAATAGCAGATAATAAATTTTTTATTGATGGTAATTGAATACTATTATTATCATTGTTAATACTATTAGTATTATGAAAGTTATTATTTTTATTTGCAATTACAATCATTTTATTTTGTAATATTTATTTTTAATGGATATTTATTTATAATGGATATTTATTTATAATGGATATCTGAATCTATTATGAAAAAAAAAATTATGGACAAGAATTAATAATAATAAAAATAACAGTAAGGATAAAATATTAGAATAATATTCAACAATATAAAATTATAATTTTAATTAAAAATATGAAAGCTTATATATAAAAAAAAAAAAGAACTTATGAGATACTGACATTAGAGTATATCAATAAAATCATCATATTATTTAAATTTCAAAAAAGAAAACATAACAAAAACTTTAAATTTATTAAGATTCTACTACATCAGTTCTATTCTACAACAGGGGTTCATTCCCTTAAGAAAAAAAATATATATTATATTATTATTATATTTTCGAATCAATAATTAAATAGAAAAATAATACTAATATTAAGAAAATGTACGTAAAAAGAACAGCATATGGAAATGTAATTATTAGATGTACAGGACAAACATTTTCCAGTATAATATAATATAATATAATACTATTTACATAATAAACATATAAAGAAAATATCCATACAAAGTATAATATTAATACTAGTTGTAATAGTAGAAAGTTTCTATACCAAGGAATAATGCAAGTTCGTTGTTCTTCTCTCTATGGATATTCAATTACACTGTTTTTAAAAAAAAAGTACTAATTTTTAATGGAAAAAAAGTTTAATTGTTCGGTTATAATTCGATTTGATAATAAAATTGCTATATTTTTTTTTTTTTTTTTTTATTTCATCTGATATAAATTTCAGCAGGGTAGACACAGAAAAATACAGCAGAACTATCGAAATGAAAAGTACTGAAAAAGGTTTTTGCGATTAACATACTGCATACTTAATTATTTTATTTACTTAATTTGCCGAAATTATCTCGAGATGGTAAGAAAACGGAACCCGGTGAAGATTCCATTCAAGGTTTAATAGAAGTTATGTAGTGTAGTTAGTGACACGCTCTGTAGTTATTAGCTGTTTCTGTTTTCGTTTCTCTTGAGTATATGTGGGGAGAGGAAGAGGGAGGTGATGAAAGTTCAGCAGGATTTATTGTATTCCAGATAATATTGCATATGGTATAATATAACATAGTGGAAAAAACAAACGTGTACCGATGGTTAAAGAAAAGTAGCTGGTAATATGCTTAGATTTTTATGTAGAGCTATAGTAATAAGATGAGATGAGATGAAAATTAATTCTTACTTGCCCTTCCTTGCCTGAACCTCACCATATTGAATAATTTACATAGAAAAAAGTTTTATACAAAGTTTCAGTTTCCATTATGATTTCTTAGTGTAAATCTGTTAATCACTGTATTACAAATACAATTAATACTTGTTATTATTATTTTACTTTTAATTTGATTTACTTTATTTTAATTTCGTAAATACCATTTGTTAAAAAATTATGCGTATAAATGTTAAGAATAGCCATTATTAAGTTGTAAATAAGAATTCTTTCTTATTACATCACAATTGAAGTAATATAATAATATAGTAATACCTTATTATTAAGCTAAATTTCTTTGCTATGTCTACAACATTGTATCGAAGAAAACTTTGCAGATGGGAACGGGTAGCAGGATGAGAAAATATCCATGCATTACAATATTTTATGTCATTGTCTCGTCATCATTGATAAAAAATAGAATAGAACAATAAATAATTACTTGCATCCATTGATCTCGAAACAAATGAATTAAAAAAAAAAACACTAATAAAAACTTAGCTATGAATTAGTTGGTCTTTCTACGACTGTTTCTCTTACGGCACATTCTCTTTTATACTGGAATGCCATTTTTTCTAAAAAAAAAAATTAATTTAATAAAATAAATTCAATTTCGAAAAAGTAAAAAGAGAACTTATACAGCGAATTTTTACCGATTGTTAACGCGCAATTTACGTTATCCGATATGGTAATATTACTACCCCTTTCCCATTGAAATTATAAAATTATAAACATTTTATAATCAACTCAAACCAGAGAAAAATTGGGGAGAATAAATTTCTTAAATTAAAAGGTCGCAGTGAGAAAAAGGTAAATAAATGATGAAAAATGAAATAATGATGATGAAATATGCAAAGAGAAATATATTGACAAGAAAATAAATAGGAGAGGGGCAAATCAAGCTGAATTGGGTAAGAGTGGTGTCACCATCTGTAATGCATAGGTATTCCACGGACTTTCTCTGCACCGAAGCGGTTGGATACTGTTTTTATCCCTAATTTATATATTGGTATGAAGAAAATTCCACTCCCCCCTCCCCCCGTCCATTGATAGATATAACAAATCGCCTAGTAAAAAACTAATGGAGAAATCCGAAATAAACAATTATATGCAAAATTATTTCATATAATCTGACGGTATCTTTAACAATTGGCGCACACCAACGCGAATGGGAAAGGGAAACAAAAAGGAAAAAGAGCAAAAAGTGTAAGTGTGATGTAAGTACGTGTCAGAGCGCGTCGTTCTTACAACTACTGAGAACGAAATAGGAAAATATAGAACGCACCTTCCCCATTGGGCTTTTATTCTATTTATTTTTTTATTGAAAATATACCATGTATCTGTATTTTCACTGCAGGAATAGGATTTTTGAAAGCAATAGTCCTTTTTTTTTTTTATTGATCGTTTATGCAAGGTGTACATGCATGGATTATATTACAATCGATTCGGGCATAATGATGATGTATTCTTTCATATTCTTGATTGGTACTACGGTATTATTCTAGAGTTCTTTAGTTGGCTACTAGTTTCAGAAGGGCCCCGCCGAGCCCAGCCAAAAATATTTTACCTGCAGATGGCCAACAATTAAAGGAAAAGCGTAACAGAATTCCACGTACAAATAACACAGCAATAAAATAAATATATTTGTGTGTTGTCTTTTTTTTTTGTTTACCCATATTATAACTCGTTGTTGCCTTTTATGTTTTTACGGGGACCGGAAAATGCAATTTCCATGAAATTGCATTCCAGTAGGATTGTTTAATAAAATTCAATTGTTTTAGGGATCACTGAAAAAAAGGCTAGTACAAGTGTATGTGGTGTTCTTAAGAAAAAATAAAATAAATAAATAAATAAATAATGGATGCGCACGTGGGTGGGGAGAGAGAAAATGAAAGGGAAAAGGGAAATTTTTCTTTTAATTAATTAATTTGAAATTTTCTCCCCTTTTTTTTGACCTTATTTCCGTTTTTTTTTTTTTTTTTTTTTTTATTTTTCTTGAAATATTTTTTTAATATTTTTTTTCATATTGTGATCATTTTACCCGGATAAGAACGATAGGGTTGGTGTGGTCACATGACGTACTAGGGTTTAGTATGATAGGTTGGTTATTCGTTTATGATGATCTTGTGTCTCTTATTTTTTCATAGTAATACCATTTTACCAATTCCTATCTGATCTGATATAAAATAATAATAGAGTAAGAGTAGTTTTAAGTTATACTATATAGTATATGTATATGTAGTATAAATAAACAGACAAATAGACAAATAGATAAATAAATAAATAAATAAATAAATAGACAAATAGATAAATAGATATATAGACAGGTTTTATTAATATTGTTTACCACTTAGTTTGATAGAATCTTGTAAACTATCCATCACAACATCTGGTACACCTGGTCCTTTAGCAAATCCCATACCACCTAATGAAACTTTATTATTATATTTATTAATAATTAATTTTTCAAGATTTTTTGACCAATTTACATATCCAACAAAAAAATGTGGTATACCATCTTTTGCAATAGTAAATTCCCAATGACCATTATTTAAATCTTCATCTGAAACATTTAAATGTTTATTTAATAATTTTTTACAATTATTTATCCAATAATTTTTATCATTAATTATTTCTTTTGATGTATCATTAATATAATGTCCACCTAACATTAATGTTAATTTAGTATATTCATTAAAATTAATATTTTTACCATTTTCTAATGGTTTAAAATTTTTTTCAATTATTGAATCAAATATTACTCCTAATAATTTTTCTTTATTTTCATTAATTTGTGGTACTAAATAACCAAATCCATTATATTTTTTTGGTATAACATCTTTATTTGGTAAATAATAGTTAATTAAAATTGTACTAACTGATGAAATTTTATTTAATTCTTTTGTTATTTCAATTTCATTATTGAAAAAATTTTTTAATTTTATTGGATTACTTGTAATTCTAACATGATCAAATTCTGAAATTGTATTCTTATTATTATTATTATTTAATAAATTTAATAAAATTTTATCATTTTTATCATTATTTTTTAAATTTATTACTTTTTCTTCACGTTGAATTTTAACATTATTTGAACAATTTTTAATTAAATAATTTGAAATCATATTAGGGAAACTTTGTAATCCCCCATTAATACCTAACATTGGAAATTTTTTCAATTTTTTAGATAATTTAAAAATTTCATTATCATTATTATTAAAAAATTTATTATAATCTTCTAATTGATTTTTTTTATTAATTTTATTATTTTTATTGAAAAAAATTGATTTAAACACTGTACCATAATTTTTTTCTAAATTAAATAAATCATTATTTGTCTTTTCTAATGATATTGTTTTAATATCATCTGCATAAATACCATGATAAATTGCACTTAGAAAATTATTGGCAATACTATTTGTTTTACCAAATCTTCTTGTTAAAAATTTAAAGACTGTTTCATCATTTTCTAATGGTGTACTTTTCCTAAATGGTTCAAATAATATACTTTTAAGTACATTTTTACCTAATGAATTTAAAAAAATTAATTTTAAAGTATCAAAACTAATTAATTTTTCTGGTACTTTAACTAATGTATCAGTAGAATCTAATAAAAATTTCTTATTAGCACTACTATCAGCTGAAATAGTTTGAACTTTTTCAATTTCTCCTAATTTATTAATTATATCAATGATTACTGCTGTACCATCAGAAACACCTCTTAAAGTTCTTGGACCTTTTTCAACCATGACTTCTTTCCCATGATCTTTTTCATCATTGAATCTATATGAATATAACCAACCACCATTTTTACTTTGTTCATCAATAATAGTAATCTTTAAATCTGGTCTTAATTTGTTTAAGAAATAAGTGAATGCTAACCCTGAAACACCACTACCAATCACAGCAATTGAGCCATTCGGTTTGACCTTAGTAACTGCACTAATCATAATACAATTATATGTTATATGCCGTACCCTATATTACCTTGTTGTTGTTCTACTACAACCAAACTAGTTCCTATTAATAAATCCAAACCTGAAAAAAATATTCAAACCAATTCAATTCAATTATACCAAAATCACAATAAGTAAACCAACCCCTCATACAACTAACAATAGGAGAATATAATAAACCCAATTGATTATCAGTCAAGCAATCACACATTACATTAACATTATCATCACCATCACCATCATCATTCGTATAACTTCTTCACAATAACTTTGACAATAATTTTTCACTTTCGTATTTTTACGCCTTAAACGATCAAAAAATGTCAGACGTAACCGAAAACGAATATTGGTTGTTGAGAATGCTGTCACAAAGGTAATAGCAATTATTTGTGTCAGTAATTGCTATTAGAAGATATAATAAACCCAACCGTGATGGAAATACATTTGTTGATAGTGTTTAATTATACTAAGTAAACTATAGTGTATTGTTTCTACTATAACTTATTTTGAAATTCAGATTATTGCTTTCAGTCAGTAAGTACCTTTATTTTCTCAGATTGACTTTGTGTGGTTTATATTGTGCTTAGCAATGGAACACAGCCCATTGTGTTTCGTGGCTCTTATCTCATCTATATGTATTCTCTCCCCTTAAATATTTTAATTTTCATATAAAGCCTATATATGCCTTCTTGATGTATACAAAGTGTTCATATTATTTTATATATATGTATAAGAGATAGTATAAAGTTTACTTGTTCTTATATTGTTATTATGTATATTGGTAATGTAACTAGAAAGTATAGAAGTAAAACAGTGAGTATAGGTGAAAATTGTATTATAGTTAACCATGAATGATAATATCTTATCGCTCAAAGCTATTTACCAAGAACTGACTGACTACGTGAGAAATAGCAAAAATAATGAAGAAGAAAATATTAGTATCGAAAAAGTAGAGTCAATCTATAAAACATTGAATGACAATTGGTATCAACTGAATTTTAACTCTGAGGAAGATGAAAATCTACGTCAAGACTGTCTTTATTTGTTATCTTTATGTTATTTGACAAATGGTAAAATTTTTGAACCAATTTCATTTTACTCTTCAATAATAACAATAAAAATAATGCTAAATCATTTGAATGATTCAAATATGTTTACTTGTTATGATATCGATCCTTTAAAACAAAGGCTGGATGATATTAATAATATATTGATCCAAAAGCAATTATCCGAATGTTCAATTTCTTCTCCAGGTGAATATGAGCATGGGCATGGGCATGAAAATAATATACAACATTTTATTAGAAACGAATTAGCAGAATGTATTCAAACGTGTCGTATTATTGATTTAAAATCAGAAAGTATAGATGAAAAATTAAATACTTCTTTGTTAGAATTATTACAAATTAGAAAAGAATTATTATTTTTAGCCATTACAAATATTAAATCATTCTTACCAAATTGTTTTGTATTGAAAAAATCAACATTTGAATTATCTAATGAATCTTTCGAAGAAAGATCAAATGAAATTACTCAAAAATTACAAAACTTTATCAATAATCATAAAGATATTGTAGAAAATTCAAACTCAAAAAATAATGATGATCAATCGTGCTTGAATGGTCCAACGATATTATACAGTCTGTATAATAATTGTAATCATATGCTAAATGAATTAAAGCCTACTGAATTTGAAGCAGATGTTCAGTCAGTGGTTAAAAAATCATTACATTTAAAAATAAATTTAGAAACAATGTTAGTTACAAATAGATCAAGTTTAAAAGAAACTGATTTATTTAAATTTTATAAAGAATTAAATAACATTGAATTAGAAGTTCCAACTCTTTTAAAATTATCCAAAAAGAATTCAAATGATGAGGAAGACCTTCAGAAAACTGACTACGATAGCAATAACTTTAGGGGTAAGACTATTATATGTTTCTTGATAAGAAGAAGTTATGCGATAATATATAAATTACTAGAATGTTCAGAACCTGTTTCACAAAGTTTGAAACCAATTTATAAGCAATTATCTACATTGTGTTATTATTTATTTACATTGAAAAGAATGGGTGGAGCAGATGAACTTGAAGATTTATTACCCATTGAATTAAAACTAAATAATATATCAAGTAAAAGAATCAATAATAAATTCCAAGATTCAAATGGAGGAATACCAGAAGGCCAAAGTTCTGTCACTGCTCTATTGGAAGAATGTTATGAATTGTTGAAACTATTAAAAATTGATGTTGAAGGGAAATTAAAAGATAAAAAGATATGATTCATTTAAAGTTTGACCTGCTTTAATTCATTACCTATTTCTACTCAATTCTAGTAGATCTGCATATGTATATTTATATATATCATCAATAATAACTTACAACTGTTTGTTCATCATTGTCCTATAATTTTGTTACCAATTCTTTTTTTTTTGAATTCTTAACCTTTAACATTTCAAGGTAAAGCTTCTCAATATCGCATGCCTTATAAACTGAATTTTAGATACATTAAAAAGATAAACCGAAATTGAATACTCAAAAGAAAGTAATCTATAAGTATAGTGTGGTTTCAGGTTATATTTAGAGAAGCATATTACTTGAATAAGAAATGGTTGAATTACGTAGATCTACTAGAATTGCCTCTGCAAAAAGGGTACATGATGATGAGGAAACAGAAGTAAAGGTCATCCCAAACAAAAAAAGACACGAAGACCAAGCAAAGAAGGTTAAAAAGGTAGTTCTTTTCAAAGAAGAGAAAGTTAATAGTAAAGTTATCAAGGCTACTTCAACATCAACTCATTCTGCTAGTACTGATGAGTTGGAAATTGGTGATAAGATTCCTGATTTAATTTTAGAAAATCAAGATGGTGAAAAAATATCTTTATCACAAATAGCAAAAGATAATAAAATTATTGTAATTTTTGCTTACCCAAAGGCTAGTACACCAGGTTGTACCAGACAAGCATGTGGTTTTAGAGATAACTTTGAAGATTTAAAGAAACATGCTGCAGTATTTGGTTTAAGTGCAGATTCAGTATCTGCTCAAAAAAAATTCCAAGTAAAACAACATTTACCATACGATTTATTAAGTGATCCGAAGAGAGAGTTAATCGGATTATTAGGTGCCAAGAAAACTCCTCAATCTGGTATTATAAGGTCGCATTTTATATTTGTCGATGGTAACTTGAAGTTTAAAAGGGTTAAGATATCTCCAGAAGTTAGTGTTTCTGATGGTAAGAAGGAAGTTCTAGAATTAGTAAAAGAATTTGAAAATTGAATTGGATAATGTAGATATATTAGTTGTGTTTTCTATTAATCTTTATATGAGTGTATTTACTTTTTAATTTGAAAATAATAATAATAATAATAATAATGTTATTATTAATAATATACGGATAAAAGGGAATGTGATGTGATGTGATATTTCTCATGAGAATATCCAAAATTATTATAAAGTTCAACAAATAACTGATTACACTTTCTTCAAAAGTGTTTAATGTTTCTTTCATTCTAATTTCTTTTAAATTAAAAAAACTGAATTTTATTTATAACTTCGAAAATATTATTTTCTAATCAATAATATTCATATAATGATGCTAAGGAATTTTAATTAATTATTATTTGTTTAACCTTATTGTATAATCATCACCACTTTGAGTAATATACCTAACCCAAGGATAACTTTTATATTGTAATTTTGGTTCGTTTACTTTTAAGTATCTAACTTGAATACCTGATGTTGTAAAATATGGAATTTGAAATTTAATCTGTACAGGTCTTTTAACTTTTGGTGGTTCAATACCATCAACAGATGGTAAACCTAGTTGTGCAGTCATTGAATATTCTTTACCACCAGCAAAACTTCTTAATTTCCATAATATAGCATTTTTTTCTGGTAACCATTTAATTGAACCATGCGAATATTTAAATGTTGGTGTATCAGCATCATCAGGTACTGGAATTAAAATTTCCACATTATTTGCTATAGATTTTTTCTTTATTTGTGCTTTTGCCCTACAATGAATTTCAATTCTTGATTTTGAATGTACTTGAACATTTACTTCACACCATATTAATGGTTTTATTGGAGTTGTTAATCTATAATTCATTAAATCGAATTCACCATCTGGTGGAATAAATGTAATAATTTTTTCATTTTCAAATTTACTTAATCTAACACATTGATGAAATTTTAAATCTTCTAATTCGATATTTGATTTTTTACCATTTTCAGTATTTTCAGTTGATGGTGTTACAGAAGATACTTGATATGAAAAGTTATCTTTATCATCATTATTATTTTCAAGATATTTTGAAAAAATACCTTTATCATTAATACCTAATTTTAAATCAGGCATACCAGAAAGTCTTGATTTTACTTTAACTTCACCAATAATTTCAGATCTTAATACTTGACCTTGTTGAGTCATTAACATATTAATTGATTCGATTATATCTAAGAAAGCTTCATTTTTTTTATATTTAATACCTTCTGGTCTCCAACTAACAGAATTTGTTAATTCTGTTGGTGGTCTTGCTGCATTTCTCTTTTTTTTAGCAGCTTTAACTAATTTAAATGATTTTTGTGTAATATATTGTTTTAACATTTTTGTTTCAGTAATTTGTGGTATACCATAATCCATCATTTCGTCTAATAATTCATAAATAATTACAAAATTATCTCTTATTGATTCTTCCTCAACAGTTTTTAAATAATCACTTAATACATCAACTAATTGATGTAAAAACATAAAAATTTGTGCTGCATTTGTTTGATATGATGTTGTTAATGCAACAATATAAATATCAGTATGCTGTATAAATAAATAATGTATACCTTGATGTGAAATACAGGGTGGTATAACATTTGATTCTTCTTCTAATTGTAATAATAATTGAGAAAATTTATCAATCGCTGATAAAGAAATATCATCTCTATATTTCCTCGATAAAATTGGTTTACCAGCTCCATCACAAAAATATACTCCTGACACCATATTTTTTTTTTTAAACAAGCACTCTTAGTGTAGTAATAATAATAACAATAACCCTATAAAGATATATCCTTTATGTTTTTATAGTAATCCAAAAAGTAAAGGGACTGAAAAGTAAAAACGTTTGGAGTGAATTAAACAAAACTACAAACAAGTTCTCAACTTCTTAAAATATTACCAATGATACAGGAGGCGAGGAAAGTACTAGTCTACAGTTCTACTTAATATATTGTACAGTATTTAAGACTACCCCCCATACGAACATGTTACAAATATTGATCTATTTAATTTCACCGTTATCTTATTATTCATTAAATCTGGAAAATTTCGATGAGAGAGAGACTGTAGGTGTGATTTATTTTAAATTTTGGTAATAATAGGGAACTCGTTTTACACGACACGCGTGTAAGCACGGGTAACTACTGTATAAAAGATATAAAAGCCATAATGGATATATAAACCATGGTATTGTATTATTGTATTATTGTATTATTGTATTATTGTATTATTCAAGGGTGTAGTTGATTAACTATTTGTGCTTCTTTCCCATGCCCTGTCCCCCATTCCAATCGCATCATTATTTCTTCAAAGATGGTCATTTAGAACTTGAGGGGGAAGGTTTAACGATGGAATATGGATATATTGTTTCTTTCATTGACGGGTACTTTCCTTCTTTTTAGTGTATTTCTTTCTTTTCCTTGTATTATAGTTTTGAATATACTAAAGGATATTGGTCAATTGATTCAACTTGATCCCAATCGAATACTCTTGCTTGATTAATTTGTAAAATTGGATATAATTTGAAATTGTTAATTTTACTATTATTCATATTATTAGTGTTGGTAGTGGTAGTAGCACCATTTTTATCATTATCAAAATTTGATAAATTGAATTTAAATTGTTCTAAAATCTGATTAGATGTTAAATATCTAATTTGACAATCACCAATTAAAAATAAACAATTAATTGTTTGTGATGTAATTCTTTGTCTATACGACCTTTCAAATTGAGAAACACAGTGGGAAGTGAATTCAACTAAGTAATTGATTAGAATTATCTCTTATTAATCCATATACATTATAATTATTTATATTAAAAAATTTTGTCACTCTAACCAAATGACATGGATTATTTAAAATCAATTGAATATAATCATTGATGCTGCTACTACTACTACTACTACCACCACTACTAGTATCGATGATTTTAAATTTCGGAATCCCTTTGTTAGCAGTAAAAGCAACGGTATTCGAATCTTTAATAAAAGGTTCAATCCAAGATTGTAAAAAAATTGAATCTTGGTGTTGGTTCTTCTTAGACGACAGCACTATTCTCGGCATAAATAAACGTGACACTTTCTCTGTGGCTAGTTATCTCAAGTGCACTGAGAGATACTCTAACTACTAAAAAAAAATACAATACAATACAATACAATACAATACAATAACTGCTTGAAATAAATCGATGAGTAGTAACTAGGTAGTTTCAGTGTATAGCACAAAGTACCACACTGGGGACCGGACCATAAACAAAAAAACAAAAAAAATCTCCGCGACGGGGAATTGAACCCCGATCTAGCACGCGACAAGCGCTCATTCTGACCATTAAACTATCACGGATTTGAGAAAATAAGGAAGAAACAAAGCACTCACGGGGGGGGTCGAACCCCCAATCTTCTGATTAGAAGTCAGACGCGTTGCCATTACGCCACGCAAGCTTAATTTCTTGAAATCTGAATGAAAATTTTTATTTTATAATATCAAAATATTTGCACCTTTTTAAAATTATAATATATATATATATATATATATATATTTATATTTATATCAATAAGATGATATGATTAACTACAAATAATACTTAAAAATATTATGTAATATTCATTCTTTAGAACAGTCTGTATAAGAAGTTTCCCAGATATAACTTCTCCTATGCAGTGAACACCTTTCCAGATATATATATGGATGAATGTGAGATACTTATATTTCTGTGATTTTACAACCTAATATACTACCATTACTATTTAACCAATTTTTATTTGGTATTAATTCTATTTCAATTAAATCATTTTCATTTCTTAATATTGTTAAATTAATTTTTTTATTTTCATTTTCTACAATAATTTTTTTAATTAAATTTAAATTTATTTTATAATTAATATCATTAATTTTAATTAATTTATCATTATTTATTATACCAGATTTAAAAATTGGAGAATTAATTAAAATTTCATTAAAAATTGCAAAAGGTTCAATTTTAATTGTTTTATTACTAATATTTGTATTATTATTAATTTCAATAAAAATTTTATCAATTATTTTTTGTAAATCATTTTTTAAACATAAAATATTTTTTTTAATTACTTTAAGTGAAATAATATCAATATCATCTCTTGGAAATCCATCAATAATTAATTGATCATCATTTAATGGACCATTATCACTTTCATCATTAATACTATCTAAACTATTAATATTTTTATCTAATTCAATTTCAATTTTTTTCTTTAATTCAATTAATTGAGTATAATTTAAAGAATCAAGATTCTTGATATCATTTGAAACTGATCCATCAATCTTAAATTTTTCATTAACCATACTACTCAATGACATAGTGATATTTATATTTATATTGATATTTATATTGGTCCCTCCTGTTTTTTCTTTCCTTCTTATCTGACTACGAAGTATACGTACTAAATATATGTATGCGTATATCTTCTCCTGCTCTCTGTCTCTCCTTATTCAGAAGTATATATTCTCTAACCAACTGACAATAATATAATACATCTCGTTCGTTATATTTCACATCTTCTCTTAAATAAATAAATTTAATTAAAGAAATTCTACATATTTAGGGTAATTTTTTAAAAAAACACTAAGTGTACCTGCATAACCCTATTTTGATTTCGAGTAACCCTGTAGGTTTTAACCAAAAAATATTAAATATAGATTATATTGATTATAGATACATTGATATATATACACTTTAAATAAGTTGCAGCAAGAGTATTCTGTTTGACGGTGGGAGGGTTTTATTATACTAATAAAATGTATAATTTTGAATTAAAAAAATAATACTATCTTAATAATTAATAAATTATATTATATATTAATCAAATAATGGTTCAACAGGCAGGGGACCCATATATGCTCTCTCCTTTCAATATCTTCGTTGTTTAACTAATAAATAAAATAAAGTTAATTTACTTAATGGGTGGTATTCTGTACTTGTACTGTGTGAAGGTGAAATCCGAGCACACGTGTGAAATGATCAATTAAATAAACTTATTA
>JAJLTL010000190.1:0-16050 GCA_030568135.1 Vanderwaltozyma yarrowii
TCTCAATGAACATGACTTGAGTGAACATGAACCTGATTGATTAGTAGAGGTATTATTAAATAACTAATAGATAAATAAACTAATAAATTAATTGATTAATATTGCCTTTAAGCTTTTGGTAAAAATCTTTTAAAAATGTATACACATTTACAAACTTGATACATATTTACAAACTTGATATGTAAACAATAGGTTGAACTAATAAATTATTAGATGGATGAAGAAGGGAAATATTTTAAATAAGTTTGGTACTCATTAGGAGGGTAAGGATATATTATAATCCGATTCATTACATTATGTTTCATTGAACTTATAACAACATTGCGGCAATAGCAGCTACACCGGCACCCATACCGATAGCCACTGTAGCAGCTCCATTTTCAGTTTGTTGAGTAACAGTGTGGGAAGATGAGGAAGCAGCGACAGATGAAGAAACAGCAGCAGATGAAGAAACAGCAGCAGATGTTGAGACATCTGCAGAAGATGATGATGAAGCAGCGACTGAAGTAGAAGTTGCTAAAGTAGAGGAGGCAGCAACAACAGAAGAAGAGGTAGTGGCAGCAGCAGATGAAGCAACAGCAGCACTAGTAGCAGAAGTAGCAGCTGCGGAAGTAGTAGCAGCGGCAGAAGCAGCAGTAATAGCAGCTAATTCTGGTTCTAATCTTGAAGAGTACCATGGTAATTGAGTAACCAAAGAAGAAACTTCATTCATGTCAATATTAGAGAATAAAGTTGTGTATGAATCATCAGTAGCAGCAGCGTATGATTGATATAATTGTAAAATATCAGTTGGAATGGTGACACTACCTGATGTAACTAAAGATAAATAGTCGTTTAAGTTTGAATCAATATCAGCGATAATAACATTTAATTCAGCAGCTTGTTCAGCTGTAACATCAGCAGAAACTAATTGAGTGGAAATAGCAGCGGCAAGTAAAACTAATTTGGCGAATGACATTATTATATTTGGTATTTGGATTGAATTGAAGTGTGTTGGTATGGTTTATGTATTATATATATATATATATATATAATACATAACAAATAGAATAGCATTAAAAAGGAAAAGGAAAGAGTAATATTTATTCAAAGAATAAGGATTCATCAAGGTATTTATACATTTTTTTTTGCCTTTCTTTCTTAATTGTGTTTATAGAAAAATCTTTCCTATGATACGATAGATTCATTTACTTACCAAGATTATTTTATTTTAGTTTTACTAATTTCCTTATAGGAGGATATGGGCAAAAAACCATTACACACAATATAAGCCCAGAAGGGATTTTCCAAAAGGAGTTATAAGAAAGAAATGATAGTATTAAGCAGTAATAGTCATACGCATCCATTCACTAATTCATAAATAATTCATTCGACATTGGTCAACCAAAAAAAAAAGATGTTCTTCTAGTATTAAAAACGGATAAAAATACGACAGTTACACAGACGGTCCAATACACTGAACCTGGCAATTTACCGACATCATCAGCATCATCAGCATCATCACCGGTGGGAAATTGTTGATGTTGATGTTGGATTGCTAGAAAGAGACTTAAATGACCCAAAAAAGACAACAAAGTTACTTGTCCCTTTATTTCTTGGAAAAGTACAATAGTTACTATCTTTGGTTATTTTTCATTCAATATGAGAAAAACTCATATCCATCATCATCAATTGCAGACACAGAGACAAAAGGAGAGAATCGGTATCCCATCTCCCGTTGAGTAGGAATACACAATTGAATGGAAGTTCAACAAACAACCAACAAAACATTAGTATTGAATTGAACTTGGGGGGGAGGGGGAAGATTCTCCCCCTCCCAAGAGACTTACTTACTTGTAAATATTCGTTTCCATCCCATACGGAGATCCCTTTCGGTTTAAACATACTACAGTAAAACGGAGCGCAAAGTAATTGCAGGTCCCTCCAATTTTCAATTCATATTTTTATTTTTTTTGTTGAAAAAATAAAATAAATCAAATTGTGCAATGTTTTTATTTTATTATGTTTTCCAGATTATTCCTCCAGTGCTTACTGCAATGGTAAAAACTTAAATGGGTAAATAAATTATAAATCTTTTTTCATACATAATGTAATTAATTATTGTTGAATATTTCCTAATTTAGTACATTGATAAATTCTTATTTTCTTTTTCTAAATTGTTTTTTTTCATTTTATTATTATTATTATTAGTAGTAGCAGTTGTAGTAGTGGAATTTTCGAAGATGATTTACAGCTAAATAACCAATTAACTAGTTAACTATGATGTATCCCTAAGTTGTGTGTCTTTTTTTTTTTTGGAAAGTCTTTCCAAATGAGACTCTCTCTATAGAGAAAATAAATTATGTGATGTAATTAATAGTAAGATCTAAGATGGTCATTTTCTGCTGATATAAATTTAGGTATATATTAATTACTTAATTAGTTACTATAATTGGAGATATATGGACCAAGTAGGAAATATCAACTGTTTGTTACTTGAACCTTGGTGTTCCTCTGATCTCTCTTGCATCTATTTCACTTAAAATAAAACAAACAAACAAACAAACAAACAAAAGCGTAATCTTGTGTTAGGAGAAGAAAGAGAGAAGTGGAATTAAACAATCACACGGAATTTCCCTCTTTCTTTTTTTAGTCATATTATGCAATTGGAGAATCTCAGTCATATCTACCAAAGAAAGAAAGCATGGACACTATGTTTTTGTTCAACAACATGCTTTGTTGAGTAAATCCTATCTTTTTTTTTACTTGATATGGAACTAGTGCCACAACTGGAAATAGTTACTACAAATAGTCTACTACATATCGATTATCTATCTCTCCTTTCAGATATACATATATATTTTTTATTTTACTAAGTTTGCTTTGCATAATGTAATATATGTAGATCTTCAATGGTAGTAATTGCCTCTTCCGTAAAGTGTAAAAAAGAGGAGAGAGGAGAAATGTAATAAGTTAAAATGTTCTAGCCCCCATCGCCCCATAGACATCAAAGTATATAATCTTTTCTTGGTGTAGATTGAGATCGAGATCCCAAACCAGATCTCTGGCCAAGTAAGCTACCCAATCTTATATAATCTTGTATTGTCTTGCTATTTTGATTCTTGAAAGAAAAAGACATGACAAATACACAATGCCTTTTCAATAAAAACAAATGAAACAGTTGATGTCACAGATTACTTAAATTTTTATATAATTTCACTTATTTTAAATTTATAACATATTATATTGTATTGTATTATATTATGTTTATGTCAAAGGAAAATCATATAAGGAACCTATAAATTGTATATATATTATTTTTCATCCATCTGTATAAAAAATAAATAATATCAAGGAAAATCATCATCATCATCATCATTACTCTTATGTTTTAAAATATTTTTTTCGTATATTGTATATTGTTTATTTGTCATTTAATTTTCTTGGAAAGTCTCTTTAAATTTTTCATCATCAGCTAATATCTCCTTTTCCATCTCTTTTTCAATTTCTTCTTCTAAATCTTGTTCAAGAGCTTCTGTTACACCATCTTGATTTCTATCTGTTATATCATCAACTTGAAACTCATCAACTTCAACTTTAAAGCCAGCTTCTGCATCGGAGTTAACTTCGACTTCTTTATTGTCTACCATAAGTTCTTCTTCTAATGCTTCTTTCTCTTGTTCTTCCTCTTTTTGAAATTCTTCTACTTCCTTAGATTCATCTACTATCACTTCTTCATTCAAATTTTCTGTTATTTCAATTGGTAATTCAATTTTTGGTTTAAATGAAATCTCCCATGTACTGAATATTTCAATTTCATTACTTGTATTCTCAACAACCAATTTCTCCACATTAGCAACCTTAGTTGGTAACTTACGACCTTTAGGTCCTTTACCTCTACGTTGACTACGTATATTATTATTACTACTACTAGTTGAGTTTTTATCATGTTCAACCTCATTAGTATTATCAAATGATCCTGATAATTTTTTACTTAATGCAGGTGGTAATCCTTGTGATGATACCATACCTGGTAAAGCAAATAATCCATTTAAATTATTAGCAAATTTTAATCTGTCAGGATTATTAAAATTACCTTTTTTAACTTCTTTATTTTCAACGGTTTTTGTTTCTGTCTCAGTTTCAATATTATTATCTTCATTTGATTTTGCATTACTATCATTAGCATTATCATTATCATTATTATCATTTTCAATGATATTAACATTTTCTGATGAAGAAGATTTATTCGAAGATATTCTTTGTATATCTTGCATTTGTTGCTCTTGAATCATTTTTTGAAATGCTGCAATCTTAGATGATGGCTTTTTTGGAATAGGTGGTGGGCCATTTCTTTTAGGTCTTTCTGGAATAGATGGTTCTTCCTTTACTATAGGCTCTTCCTTTACTACAGGTTCTTCCTTTACTACAGGTTCTTCCTTTACTACAGGCTCTTCCTTTACTATAGGCTCTTCCTTTACTATAGGCTCTTCCTTTACTACAGGTTCTTCCTTTACTACAGGTTCTTCCTTTACTACAGGCTCTTCCTTTACTATAGGCTCTTCCTTTACTATAGGCTCTTCCTTTACTACAGGTTCTTCCTTTACTACAGGTTCTTCCTTTACTACAGGCTCTTCCTTTACTACAGGCTCTTCCTTTACTACAGGTTCTTCCTTTACTACAGGTTCTTCTTTTGTCACAGATTCTTGCACTGTGTCTTCTTCAATCGCGTTAGTTGTTTCATCGGTTGATTCTTTGGATTGCACATTTTCATCAGCAATTCGAGTAGGCCTTCTTGGAATACTTGGCACTATTTCTTCTTTCAACTCTTCTTCAATTGGATTGGAACTAGATTCTTTTGTGTCTTCTTGATCCCTATCAACAGAAGAATGCAATGTTTCCTCTGTTACTCCCTCTTTGTTCAAGATTGCTGGATTCTTTACAATAAGATCTTTAGATGGTTCGGTTTCGTCTTTAACTTCTCCTGTAGGATCATCCTCTTCTTCTTCATCTTTTGGAATAGTTTCCTCTTGCTTACTTGGTTGTGGTTCATCAACGTTCTCTTTAGTAGCACTTTTAGTGAGTTTTGCCTGTGGACGATTTAATGGCTTTTGAGGAATTTTTACTTCATCAATATCCTTTGATACTTGTTTAGTAATTTTGTTTGGTCTTTGTGGAACATGTGGTTCATTTTCAACATCGTCAGAAGCTTCTGTAGTTCCAATTATTTCTTCACTACCTTCTTTTTGGTTATTACTATTATTATTATGTCTATTTACTAAAGCTTCAATTTCTTCCAGTTGTTCAGTAGTACTATCAATCAGATCATTTAAATCTGTAGTAGTTGAACGTCTAGGTGGTCTTATCAATGGAATACTTGGTGGTGCTGAATCATTGGAAGTAATAGAAGTATCTGTCTTAGTTCTATTTAAAGGTCTCCTTGCTGGCATAGAAGGTTGACTTGAACTGTCCGAGATATCAGTATCATTTGCATTTGTTGAATGTAATTTTGATTCTGTTTCCTTCTTTACTGGTCTTGATGGAATTGATGGAATATCTTCAGTCGACATAACTTAAAATTTTTTTCCCCCTTTTTTTTCTTTCTCTTTCTACTTCGATATTAAGGTGAATTAAATATTTATATTCAACTTCTTAACAGAATTAACAACAGAGTTTTTTTTTAATTTATATTTGAATTATTTATCCTTATTATACAAACAAGATGTAACTCCAATTGAATATTTCTATTTTCTTTTAAAATAAATCCATTTATGTATCAACAAATGTACAAATGCATATATACATGTATATGTGTATGCTTTATTTTTTTTTAACATTTAAAGAATATTTTTCTTTTAAAAAAAAGTGTCCATATACAAATAAATCGCGTTAATACTGTAAGTTAGTGGTATTATAGTATGAAACTGGTGGTATATAATATAATATAATATAATATAATATAATGTAATCTACCTGATTTCTCGTCATTGGTAGATAATATATTAAGATTATGATTGATTGAATATAAAAATAATAAAGTAACTTTTAATATTTATTTTTTCTTTCCTATACAGATAAAAAAATAATATATATACGTAGATACTTTATATACTTACTTACTTAGTTAGAAATACACAAAACAACAACAATAGCAAATCATATACCATATATGATATGTGCATGTGTTGTTAGTTTTAAGCGGAGTAGTTCAAACGGAAGATATCATTGAAGACATAGTAAGAACTTCCATCTGGAATTAAATGGAAAACTTGAGAGAAACGTTGTGCATTTTGTTCTTCATCAATTAATAAATCACCAGTAATCATAACTAATACATCACCATTGGCAGAAGCAGGTTGAGCATCTAATGTTGTAATTCTATGAGAAACTTTTTGGAAAGGTAAAGAAACTAATTTTTCTACAATATCTTTTGCACCTTGTAATTGAGTAGTTTCAAAAGTTAACATTGATTCATCTCTGTATAAATTACCTAATTGAGTTCTATCAGAATCGAATTGATTATAATAAAATTCAGTAAATTGTTGAGCTAAACCGTTGAAATCTAAAGACATTGTATAATGTTGAGGGTATGAGGGGTAGACAACTGATATAAACCTTCTTTGAATAACAATATTATATTTATATATTAGTTATATAAGATAAGATACATACATACATATATATACATACATATATATACATGCAAGTAGAACAAGTATCACTTACCAGTAACCTCAAAGAGTGCAATACAATACAATAGACATGCTTGCTACTCATCCATTACAGTAATTGATACAAACTCATCATCCACCACCACAGATCATCAGCTCAGTTCCTAACTAACGAACTAACTAAATTGGCAATATCTCACTACATCACATCATCATTCATTCATCCCATCTTGCTAATTAAAATTTGAAATTTGCTGTTTACAGTTTGTTTGTTCGCTAAATTTTGTTTTCTGGTGGCGGTGAAGAGGGAGAAGAAAAATATTTTATTTTGTTCAGCGGGTAACACCGTGCGTTTGGAAAAGGGATTTTAACGATTATTGTAATATGAGAAACTTGAAAGAGAGAGAGAGAGAGGGATACGAAACTATTATTGATATGTTAATACAAGATTGTTTGTTTGTTTGTTAAAATATTAGTGTGGGAAATAAATAATATACAATTAACGGTTTTATAGATCGTGGAATTGTGCATTGAGATATATATACCAGTACCTGGATTGATAAATCGTTACTGGGTGTGAAGAGAAAGAGAAAGAGAAAGAGAAAGAGAGATATATATAGATAGGAAAATAAGCGTACATACCTCATTTGAATCATGGTAGGACCTAAATCACCCTTTAGAAGGCTTTCACATAATAAAGATGAAGAAAAATCTTCATCTGCATCTCATAAAAGATCCGCTTCAAGTAATAGTAATAAGCAATATTCTCATTCACGTAGTACAAGTGCTAATAATAATGGCTATGGTTCAACTCCTCCAGTATCTGGTGCTAATAATAATTATAATCCTTCACATAAGAGAAGTACTTCAAAATCATCAACTACTTCAACTAATTCTAATTTTTTAGCTGAACAGTATGATAGAGATAGAAAATCAATACTTTCATATTGTTTTTCAAAGAATGATCCAAAAACTGGTGACGCACCAAATGATTATATTACTCATGTAAGAATTATTGAAGATTCAAAATATCCAAGTTCAAAACCTTCTATTAATTCAAAACTAGAAAATAAAAAAAAGAGAATATTAATATTAAGTTCAAAATCAACAAATAAAAATTTAATTCAAATTCATAAAGCTCGTGAAAATTCTGATGGTTCTTTCCAAATTGGTAGAACTTGGGATTTAAAAGAATTAACTAAAATTGAAAGGGAATTAGATATTAATGAAGGTTTCTTATTAACAATGGGTAAAAAATATTATTGGGAAACCAATTCTTCTAAAGAAAGAACTGTATTTATAAAATCTATTGTAAAAATTTATATGCAAGCTTTTGATGGCCATGTTCCAGAATTGATTAATTGGGATTTATCTAGTTTTTATTTAGATGAAAGAAGTTATCAAAGAGCTGTTATTCATGATGATAAACCACAACAACAACAGCAACAACAGCAACAACAGCAACAACAGCAACAACAGCAACAGATACTACAACAACATATGCAACAACCTCGTACACAGCAACCTACTCCTCCACCTTCTCAAAACCAATATCCACAACAAGAACAATACCAATACCCAATTGCTGCATCAACAAACCAGCCAGTTATAGGGCAAACTTCAAACGAATATACTTTGCCTTCAACTCCAAGATCTTCCGAGAGGGATATAAGAAATCAACAAATGAACACTAATATAATACCAAATACAGGCATCAATCCAACTTTAGTAAACACACATGGCCCTGGTTCTAGAAATCATTCACCTCAGAGGAATTTATTGAATAAAGCTCCTTATTCTAATAGTAATACAATAAATGAAGTGAACCGTAGATATGATAATGAACAACAATCTCAAAATCAGTATATAAACAGAGAAATTGTAAATCAAGAATATCCAACTGAATATTCTCCAATGGGTTCAGAGACACAATACCCTTCTAGTTTTATTTCTAATTCTGCAATGGAATCACAAACATCATCATCGCAAGTAGATAATCAACCTGACGTTCCAATAAGACAATCAGTTCATTCTATTCCTGCTATACAAAATGTGAAATCTACTCAACAACCAATTATTAATAACGATGAAGATAATTTTACAGCAATAGAGACTCAAAAGATCGATACATATAATAATAACTCGGAAATAGATTATGATCCTTATGTTAAACATGATAACATGTTGGAAGATCTTAATGCAGTATTAGGTTCAGATTCTGCAATTGTACACAATCAACCCAAAGAAAAGGATATATATAATCCTGTAGCTGACATACAGGATACTGAACCACTTTCTTTCCCAGGAAATGATAATGAATATGACACTACTAATGATAATGAAGATGTTGTTGATTTATACGATGATTATGATGATGCAGAAGGTGAGGATATGGAAGAGGAACATGATGTCTCTATGACAAGAGAAATAGATTTAAATTCAGCTCCTATGGAAGAAGAAAATGATGTTGCCGATGATACAAATGAATTGTCATATGAACGAGGTGATGAAGTTCGCTATAGTCAGTTAATGGATTCAAATAATGAGCATAGGTATCATGAAGTGTCAACTATCCAAGAAGAAGCACCATTTGTAGCCAATTTCTCTTCGACAATGGAACCAACTGAAAAGGAACTTGATAGTAGGAATAAGAGATCTCAAAAAAAACCATTAGACATTGATAATCAAGCATTATTAGAAATTTTAGCAGACATAAACTGGGAAGTTGATGATAATGCTGATAAATTGATTGAAAGATTGGATTACAAGCTAGCAGAGATCCAATATGACTTCAATACTGACCTTATTGCTTTAGAAACATTAGGTTCAACATTAGCCACATATGAACAGAATCTTGTTAAAGAATCAGAGAAAATCAACCCCACCTTTTCTTTATTTTTAATGGAAATGAATAATCTTGTTGAAGATATAGAATATGTTGAGAATCAAAATAATGGTCTTCAAATTGAAAGTGCAAATAAGAAATTATTATGGTCTGTTTTAACTGAACTTTTGAACACAGTTTCTTTAGATGAAAGTTCATTAAATGAACTGCTAAGCTCTCCTATTAGTGAAAGAAATTTATCTAGAATAGAGCTTCAACTAGAGGCATTATCTAATGCGATAAAAGCAATTAAAGGCCAAAAGGATTCTGATTCAACTAATTTAGGAAAAATGCATGCATTGGCTCCTAGGAGACATGCTTATGAAAAAGTCACAAAAGTTTTCTTAGAGAGAGTTGAACAGGAACTAGGTAGGAAATTCATGAATTTTCAAACAGATGTTACATCGGATGATCAATTAACAAATATTTTGAATAGATTATTGATATATGCATCATTGACTTCGTTCTGTAAAGATATATCACCAGAATCATACCCTAACATTATAGATAAATGGAATGAAAATATTCAAATAGTTTATGATGGAAGATTCTCAAAGGTTTTGAATCAATTACAATCAAAAATCATAGAATACCAAGATATTGAGGAAAACACGCCAGTAAACCAGTTACAAGAAAAAGAATTCATGGATCAATGGGTCAAGTATAAGCAAACAAAAAAAGTTTCTGTAGATTCACCAAATATCCTTAGCGTATTATCTCAGTTTATGGAATCAATTAATAAAGTTCAAAATTTGTGCATTGTTTATCAGAACTTCATTGATAATTTTTTCCATATTTCATCAACTCAAGATTTTGGAGATTATTTGAAACAGCATCGTGACGCAGATTTTAAAATGAAACCCTTAACGGTGTTGAATTCTGTGGATTCTAATAGAGAGTCAACACTACTTCAAACACATCTGGTATCTAAAATCTTTCAAAATATTGTTACAAAACTTTCTGAAGAATTAAATGGAATATTTAAATTTAACAAAAGTGTCGTACCTTCCATTTTATTATTTTTTGAAAAGAAAGTAAAAGATCTTGAATCTTCAAATCAAGATTTCCTGTTAGCAGTAATGACGAGACTATCAACACAAGTGAAACAATTATGGATCGAATATGTAGATGACCAGGTTGTTTATTATGAAAGAGTTGTAATGAATTTTTCTGGTCAAGCATTGGTTCCTTCGATATTTTCATTACCGATATTCATTAAAAACTCACAAGATTTGGTATCTCTTACTCAGCAGAAAATGAAAATTAATGATGTAAGTATATTTGCCACAGAAACTATAACTAGAAACGCATTTGAAAAACTAAGTATATCAGTAATTCAAATTCTGTCTAGAGGTACAGATGAAAATAATATATCTACTAGTATTCATGAGAAGACTACAGAAAGATATGATATCAGCAAAACGGTTACATTATTGATGAATAGTCACTGGCTAAGAGAAACTCTGCCAATGATAAATACAGACAACACTTTTGAAACGTCGTTAGTGAAAGCTAAAAATGTATTTGATAGTGAAAAAATACTTTATGCACAATTTTTGTTGCAAGAATCGATGCCAAAGTTGACATCGTTTGTCAACGGTGCTAGTAATATCATCGAAAATTCAAATGCAAATAGTACGGTTAATCCATCCAGATGGGCAGTTTATAGCAAACAGAATTTAGATAATATTTTGGCCGCATATACTTCAGAAGAAATTGAAGTTTTAGTAAAGAGCTTAAATAAAAGAATGTTAAGCCAATATTCTAAAAACATGAATAAAGAATTTAGTATTTCTTTGTGTGAAAAGTTATGGTCATGCATTCAAGGTGAAACAGTCTCATTGTATTTGAAACTATATACGCTTATTGACAAACATTATCAAGGTACTTCTTTAAAATTTTCAAAGAATGATATTATTACTGCATTTGATAAATATAAGAAATAATTGTAGTTTTTATAATTGTTAACTATAGTATATTGTTGACTATTTTAAATAATTTTATACATGACTTTTATTTTCTTTGCCATAAAGCAAAGCTTGTCGCATTTATATTTTATAGATTATTCGTTAATTGTGATTTACCTCATCGGTAAATAACCTTCTGCATTAAAATAAACATTGAATTTAAGATGTAGTTCTCTTAATATAACATAGTTTTATTCCTAGTATAATCTCTTAAGGATTAATTTAAATACCTTAATATACTGTTGATAATCCAAATGCATTATAAAGGTAATGGCATCAAATGATAACTCCTTCAGTGACTTTGAGGATGATGAACTGGATACATTGTACTCAAAAAACATCAATATGCATGTTAAAGAAACGGTAATAAGGAAATCAATTCCTGTACAGAGAAATCTCCTCGGTGAGGTTTTACCTGATCAAGTATCTTTTTATGAAGAAATAAAGAGAGATGTTTCATTTGGAGCTACACATCATGTTTTGAATTCTGAAAATATGAAAGAATACATTTATCCAACGAATTTTGAGGTAAGAGAATATCAATTCAGCATTGTAAAAAAGGCACTATTACAGAATACACTATGTGCTATTCCCACCGGTATGGGTAAAACATTTATTGCAAGTACAGTTATGCTGAATTTTTTTAGGTGGTCTGAACATGGGAAGATTATTTTTACCGCTCCTACGAGACCCCTAGTTGCACAACAAATTAAAGCATGTCTGGGTATTACAGGGATACCACCTGATCAAACTGCAATCTTATTAGATAAAAGTAGAAAAAACAGGGAAGAAATATGGAAAAATAAACGTGTATTTTTTACAACTCCTCAGGTTGTTGAGAACGATCTGAAGAGAGGCGTGTTAAACCCGAAGGATATCGTATGTTTGGTATTCGATGAAGCTCACAGAGCTACTGGTTCTTATGCATACACTAATGTTGTCAAATTTATAAACAGATTTAACTCTTCTTATAGAATACTTGCTTTAACAGCTACTCCAGGTACTGATATAACCAGTGTACAAGAAGTTGTGAATAATCTAAATATTTCTTTGATTGAATTACGAACTGAAGAAAGTATGGATATAGTTAAATATATGAAAAGAAGATATAAAGAAAAAATAGAAGTGGGTCTTACGACTGAAATTGAAGATATCATAGAACAATTAGGGATCGCGATTACTCCTGCTTTACAACAAGCCATCGAATTAGGCATCTATGATGAGTGTCCGCCTGCGTACATAAATGCATTTGTTGCAATGCAAAAAAGTCAGCAAATAATTACCAATCCAACTATCCCAGAAGGGATTAAATGGCGAAACTTTTTTATTTTGCAACTATTAAGTCATGTTGGCCAGATGTTGAAACGAATTAAAATATACGGTATAAGAACTTTTTATAATTACTTTAAGAACAAGTATAAAGAATTTACGACAAAATACAATCTGGGAAAATCTACGAACAAGATCGCAGCAGGTTTTTATTATCACCCCATTTTAAAAATCTTAATGAAGAATTGTGATCAATATTTAGCAGACTCGACTTTTCTAGGTCATGGAAAACTAGAACATGCTAGAGATGAAGTAAACGAATTTTTTCAAGAAGGTAAATCTGATTCCCGTGTTATTATTTTTACAGAACTAAGAGAAAGCGCCTTAGAAATTGTAAAATGCATTGATGGTATGAATTCTTCTTCAATTCGTCCTCATATCTTTATCGGACAGGCAAGAGCCAAGGAAGGATTCGATGAAGTTGAATTCACACGTAAACATAAGCCAAAAGGTAGGAAAAAAGTAGAGCGATTACAGCGAAATGAGGAAGATAGAATGCTTGCTGAAGAAAAGCAGAAAAATAAAGAACAGGAACGTGTAGAGAGGTCTTCACGTAGAACAGCAAGTTCAGAAGATGCACAAATAAGTGGTATGAATCAAAAACAACAGAAAGAAGTTATTCATAAATTCAAAAATGGTGAATATAATGTTTTAGTTTGCACATCCATCGGTGAAGAAGGTTTGGATATTGGTGAAGTTGATCTTATTATATGTTATGATACGACTAGTAGCCCAATTAAGAATATTCAACGTATGGGTAGAACTGGTAGAAAGAGAGATGGGAAGATTGTTTTACTTTTTAGCAGTAATGAACCTCGCAAATTCGATAAAGCAATGGAAGATTATTATGATTTGCAGAAATTAATTGGGCAAAATTTTGTAGAATATAAGAAGTCAGATCGAATAGTCCCTACAAGTATTGTACCTCAGTGTCGAAAAGAATTTATTATAGTAAGTGCAGAAAATGATGAATTGAATAATTTGGATGATTCTGACGAGGTAATTAGGTACGCTACACAATGTACATTAGGTAAGAAACCAAAATCCAGCAAAACAAAAAGAAAAGCAACAACTAAAAAAGCTACAGCATCTAAAGAGAAAAGATTTTTTATGCCAGATAATGTAGATATAGATATTGTTTCGGCTAGCAAATTAGTAAATAAGTTTGGAACTGATTCTCTAGGAAATAAAATTCCAACGAGCATAAAAAGAGAAGAGTTCCCATCAAAGAGAAAATTACCGACTTTGGATGCCTTGGAGAAAGATTCCTTTGATCTATCGCCTATAAAATTCGATGACTGTGAGGGAACTGATAACAAAGAGACTAACGTTGATAGCGAAACTGTGGAGCCCCGTAATCTTAAAGATATAATACAATTACACATAAAGGATGAATGTCCAATAGAATATAACATTCCATCTTCGCAAGAAATGATATCTATGGACCCTGATGATAATGGTACGCAGATTACGGAATCTATACTCAACATAAAAGACTCTACGAGTTTCTTAGATACCAAAAATGCTAATCCAACTCTTATTTATCGGGGACAAAGTGTTTTCAACTATAATTTTTCTAATGATCAAGGTTTATTGAGTAAAACTGAAAAGGTTTTTTTCAGAGATCATTACTCTATCCAAAACGTCGTAAGTATTGAACCACTTCCAAGCTTTCAAAAGTATTTAAAAGTTTCAGCCCTCCCTCATAATAATCATATTAACGCCATTTTAAGCGTATTTCGAGATATGAATGATGACACCAAACAGGCCACGATAAATATGAATAGATCCAAGTGTATTGCTCGTGGCCTTGAGGGTGGAAACATTAGTTTGATAGAAGATGAGGAATCAAATGCATCTGTAATAATATCAGACAACTCTCATAATAACAGCAAGATGGATTCTTTTAGACTTGACAACGGCCTAGAAGAAACCCTTGATAAGTTGTTGGATTCTGATTCTGATTTTTAATGAACTTTGTGAAATCAGACGATATATATATATATATATGTAAGCCATGATGTTCATTTAAATAGCATTTGCAATATATGGTAGAACTACTCGTGGATAAATGAACAAAATATTGATCTTTTAAGTACGGTATCCCTATATTCATTTAGTTAAATGTACATAACAAAACAAAAAAATCTACGATAATTTTTCCAGATTGATGGACAATCTGGAAGGTAGCTTGGATACAAAAATAAGATTTTGTTGGAATATCTAAAATAATATTTCTCCATATTCTACATATTACATATCTTTTTATTGTTCCTATTTCTATACTCCTAAAGCTATAGCCGCTTCAGCCATTCTTTAAAGGTGTGAAAATGAACATGATAGTGAATATTAATAATATTATATGCATAATTTTTTCTGCACGCAACGAAAATTAAAATTAATATATAAAGAAAAATTTCACCTGTGATACGATGAACATTGTTCATTGGGCTTAACCATGATCTTAATAGACCAAACAACTTGAAGCAATGTTCAGAAAGTATGTGATTATATTATATGTATTTTTTATTATGTGTATTTGTAACTAACAAACTTTTGTTTTTTAATTAGATTCACCAAGGAGGATATCCACTCAAGATCCAAAGTTAAATCATCAATCCAGAGAACTCTAAAGACAAAATTGGTAAGTCAGTACCCTCAATTAGAAGAAGTCATTGATGAATTGATCCCAAAGAAAAGTCAAATTGAATTAATTAAGTGTGAGGACAAAATCCAATTATATACCGTTGATGGTGAAGTGTACTTTTTCCAAAAATTTAATGAACTAATCCCTAGTTTAAAATTTGTCCATAAATTTCCTCAAGCCTATCCAACTGTCCAAGTTGATAGAGGTGCCATTAAATTTGTTTTGTCAGGTGCTAATATCATGTGTCCAGGGTTGACTTCTCCTGGTGCTAATTTACCTGAAGCACCTGGTTTTGAGAATGAATCAATAGTTATCATTAATGCTGAAAACAAAGAAAATGCATTGGCAATCGGTAAGCTAATGATGAGTACAGAGGATATTAAATCAATCAACAAGGGACATGGTGTTGAGATGATCCATCATTTAGGTGATCCTTTATGGACTTTTAATATTGAATAGATAACAATATTATTAGCTAAAAATGTATAATATAAATTACATAGTTCAAAATTAGAATTTTTTTTGATTATCTATTAAGTTTCTAAGGAAGATACTGACTTATCTGTTTTTATG
>JAJLTL010000191.1:0-15771 GCA_030568135.1 Vanderwaltozyma yarrowii
ATAATATTTTACTAGTATACTCTACTTCCTAAATATAAAATAGAGGATTAATCATATAATTTAATTACTGATTGTGCTACTGTTATCCGCAATCCATCCTCCTGCTCACTCCTCTGAAACTATGAATAATTTCCATTCTGACACTTCAGAACAAAACTGCTCCTTCAGTGTTTCGAACCTACGTTCACAGTGACATAATAATATTTTGTCTGAATCTGTCAAAAACTCCAAATGATTAAATGAGGTAAAAACCGTTCTACATTATTTGTATTGGATCTTGTTACGAGAGCATTTTCCAGTTTTCGCTCGGTAAAAGCTACTGAGAAAATAAAAATATTTTAGTTAGTTCGAAAATGGAAAAGAAAGCGATATAGAGATATATAGATTTTAGATATCCTCGATTCAGTGTGTTTATGCCTTTACCATTATTTCATATTTTATCATAGTTATGTCAGACACATATTGTTTTACTTGAAAAAAAAAGGCGAATTTAATACCATTGTCACATAGTTAGTATCAGTAAGGTTGTAAACTGATTACGGTTAAGCAAGGAACAAAACACACGTAATTATTGCAGTTCTGATTACAACCATAGTAATGCTTAAAGACATCTGTTTATAATCTGAACTTAGGCTTTTCTGTTGTTGTTGTTGTTTCTATTTTTAGTTCATTTGGTCAAGTTCAATAGTTTGTCTGGGAGGGTTTCTATTGTCAAATTTTTTATTTTCCTGTTTTGCTCTCAGTTGAACATGTCTAATATCTTCTCGTGGATATAATTGTGATGTGGTAGTAGTATCGTTATTTTATTTAAATTTTTGTTTTTAGTGTAACTTATTATTTCAAGTAAATTGTACTAAAAGCGAAAATACCGTCTATTCTTACTCATGTAAAATATAAGTGTTATTGAGAATAATTAAGTTTTTCTATTGATTCTGAATCGATTTTATCTTCATATTTTATATTATAATTATATATACAAAAAGATGTGATAAACAATTACAAGTAATTGACATTGGACAATATTTTCAGATACACAGTAGCCTTTCTTCACAAAAGAATAATTCATATGGGATACATAAAATGAATCATTTTTCAGTTCTCGATTGTTTGCTTTATAATACCAAAGAAGTATCGCATTAAAAAAGAAAAGAGAAGAACCATGGCAAATATATATAACAAAAATGTAATAAACTCAAGATTTAAAAACGTTAAAAATTCGAATAGTAGAAGCTCCATCTAATATATCATTGAGTTTCCATATCTTTATTTGCCCATGTAAGTATGCCTCCCCCCTCAAATATGCAGATACATGCATTACAAGAATAACACCTGGTGAGCGAAAGATCCCATGGTCCCTTCAGTCACAGTCTATTAGTCTGCTTGGTTCTAAAAAGTTCACATTAATAAACAATTATGTATCCTCCATATGTGTCAAGGCTCATTATCTCATTGAAGTTCTTTACTAATCATCTTTTATGTATATATTATTACGAGTAACTCTTCTCCTGGGCAGTTTATATAAAAGATGCAAAAAATATATATATATGTATATATATAAGTATAATAGATAATACGGAATCTTGAATTCGATCTGGAATGAATTTAGGTCGATTTAAGTACGTATTGACCTACAACGACCTTAACCTTTCCGTATTTATCACAGTTGATATTAAATGTGGAACCAATACTAATAAATAACAATACTGCCACATCCCATCTTTATTTATATTTTATTCCACCAAGTGACCCTTCGGCAACTTATCTCTTTTAATCTATAAAACTATTTCACCAAGAACAAATTATAAATAAAAATGAAGTAAAAGCACGTGATTGGGTGTCACGTGCGGGAATATATATTTACTAGATAATCAATAACACAAGAGACACACCAGTACCATGGACCTGGGTATAGGAAACTGGCAACTGCCAGTTTCCTATAAATCAATGTACATGAATGTTGCCCCAGCACCTTCCAGTGCAATACCAACTGTTTTTTTCTGGGCACAACAACACCACTACCACTATCTACAAGCTATCATGTTTTTTGCACCGGTTAAACCATTACAACCAAACACATGCATGCTACAGAACACTCTCGGTTGAGTCCTTTTAGCAAAGGTACCCATGATATACTGACACCATCTTAAATACCTGTTCTTGCTCATCACCTCCCCCCCCAAACTGGCCAATCACACAGCGTCGTCGACTCCCTTTCCTTTTTTTTTCCTCGAGCCGTGTTTATCGCAAGAAATAAGAAACAAGATTTGGCAAAAACTTGATACCTTTTGATATGAAAAATCTTTTTAGGAGAACATTTATCTTTATATAAGAGTAATCTTTTCAAGACTGTTTCTTTCGGAGAGTTTTATATTAGAAGGGAACTGTTCATTATCAGGAAAGCTCGACGAATATCGTTTACTATAGATATAGATATATATATACATTAATATTCCTATCTTTTATACATTCATCCTTTTCCATATATTATAAATCAAAACACAATAACTGTACAAAATGTCAGAAGCCAAGATCGAACCAAAGATTCCTCAATATTCAGTCTCTGATTATGCAAAATTCGCTTTAGCTGGTGCTATTGGTTGTGGTTCCACTCATTCTTCAATGGTTCCAATTGATGTTGTTAAAACTAGAATTCAATTAGAACCAACTGTTTACAACAAAGGTATGGTTGGTTCATTCAAGCAAATCATTGGTGCTGAAGGTGCTGGTGCTTTATTAACCGGTTTTGGTCCAACTATATTAGGTTATTCTATTCAAGGTGCATTCAAATTCGGTGGTTATGAAGTTTTCAAGAAATTTTTCATTGATACTTTAGGTTATGATACTGCTACTAATTATAAGAATTCTATTTATATGGGTTCTGCAGCAGCAGCTGAATTTTTAGCTGATATCGCTTTATGTCCATTAGAAGCTACTAGAATTAGATTAGTTTCTCAACCAACTTTTGCTAATGGTTTAGTTGGTGGTTTCTCAAGAATCTTAAAAGAAGAAGGTGTTGGTTCTTTTTACAGTGGTTTCACCCCAATTTTATTTAAACAAATTCCATATAATATTGCTAAGTTCTTAGTTTACGAACGTGCTTCTGAAGCTTATTTCGGTATTGTTGGTGGTAAAGAAAACTTATCTTCTACTGCTTCTACTGGTATTAATTTATTATCTGGTTTAACTGCTGGTTTGGCCGCTGCTATCGTTTCTCAACCTGCTGATACTTTATTATCAAAGGTAAATAAGACAAAGAAAGCTCCAGGTCAATCTACTATCGGTTTGTTAGCTCAATTAGCTAAACAATTAGGTTTCTTCGGTTCATTCACTGGTTTACCAACACGTTTAGTTATGGTTGGTACTTTAACTTCATTACAATTCGGTATTTACGGTACTTTAAAGAAAACCTTAGGTTGTCCACCAACCATTGAAATCGGTGGTGGTGGTCATTAATTCATCAAAAAATTAAATTGAATTATTTGCTTTTTTAAACAAAACTCAAGTCACTAATTAAAATATGAAAAGTGTCTTTTATTCACCAATTACTTGTATATTCCTATATATATATACACACTTATATATATTTAATTATCTTTTACATTCTTAATTACATTAAATACTTTTATAAATTATTACTTTGTAAATACAGTTATTTACTAAAAATAATTTCTTTAATAAGCAACCAAATAATGTTTCATCTTTTCATATATTGGAAATTTTATATTAAAATTCAATAACATTTTTTCTATACAAGATAACTAACTGTATCTACGTAAATTACATATCTTTATGATTTACTTATCACTGTTCATATAAGCATCTAATTCTGCATCTAGGTCTTCTACACGTACTGGAGTTTTTTCCTCTCTTGCATTTTTCTTAGGGAGATGTGTATTTTTTTGACGATAATGACTACCTATAGTACCTCTTTCTTGATTATTACCTCTTGAATTAAAATTCTTACGATTATTTGTCTTTCTATGTTGTTCAAAAATTTCAACATTTATTTTTACGCCATTTATTTCATGTTGATTATATTTTTCTACAATTTGATCCATAATTTCAGGTTTTTCGAATTCAAATACTGCACTTCTACCATCTTTATGTTCATAAAAATTTGAATAAATTGGTTCAGCAAATTCTTTAACAATATCTTCTATAGTAAAATCAGATACATCCAAGGGTAAGTTTGTAAATCTCAATCTTTTCTTTGGTGGTTCTTGTTTAACAATTCTATCTTGTAAACCAAGTCTTGGAGCAAGACTGTTTCTTAAATCTCTACGACGATATGACTAGGTTGAAATATGAAAATAAATTTACGAGGTAAAAACCACGTTAATATACATCCAACTCTTGTTAATATCCAATACCAAAAACAATTAACTTAAATTCAAAACATTAAAATCAGGGTACTGATTTAAATACATACTGTTACTCTATGGTTACCAACTTTTGGTTTCTAATCAGAAATGTAATCGCACATCCAGTGTACAAAGGTTTTTGTTAGTATTTCTTCTTATTTGACAAAAAATAGTCATTTCCATTTGCTTAAAACTGGGAAAAAAAACTAGGAAATACGTACATCATCATTGATGATCTTATCTAAGGATTCTTCCACTGACATGTCACTGTTTTTACTCTTATTTCTTTGGTATTCGTTTATAAATTCTGGTGTTTAAATTTTTCAAATTACCAATTCTTTTCAACTTTCCTTTAAAGAAAAAAAAAGGTTAGTTGGTTGATTTAAATAATGCTGAATTATAGAGGAAAAAGAGAGGAAAACAGTTTATATGAAAAAGCTATGGTACATTGATCGACATATCGACCATATCATGTTATTCTTCAACGTAAGTTTCTGTTTTTACCCTTAATTCTGTAATTTGTATGCTTTTATTGACAAGAAAATATTAGAATAAGCTAGACGAAAGGACTGCACTGAAAGAAAGGAATAAGACAATTGAACTAATTGACAATCAATGCATAACCATTAAGTGTGCTGTTCAAAACTACCTACCCCACCCCAAATCATATACATATTGTCTCTTGGAAAAAATTTTCCAAGAAGAGATACGTAAAATCTTAGTTTCTTGACTTAGACAGTAGACATTTTATTCTGTAACATGTTACACTCAGTAGTACGGTGCTGAGTGACTTCTTATTATTACCAAGATGATATAGTCATTCATGAATTGACTTTTAACATTGCTCTCTTCACCTTCATTATTTGCTAGTTACCACGTATGTTAAATACTGCGATGCGATGAAAAATGTCAAACTGTCAAAAGAATTGTATGCTAAGGATTAGAGAATCATATCAAATATATTTACATTTAGATACTTGCTGTAGTGGGAACAGTACATTAGGGAGCAGTTTTAGAATCGTAAACGAGTGGTGTTTGGTATATTGAAAGTTTTATTCACTGAAGTGTACACAATTGTTCGGTATTTATAACTATATACACCTCTTTGAAACGTGATGTCCAACGGATGTTTAATAGCGAAGAATTCTCAAGGTTTACTGATCAAATGTCTTCAGAAGGAAGCATTGAATGACGAAATTGCTATATTTGTGGATGGTGATGACCAGAGTGTTCAATTAGTTCATATCGAAGAGTTTCCAACTCAGGGAAATATGCGTCAAGTGGCTGCTTTACTAGGTTTTATTCGATTGAAGTCAAATAGATACATAGTAGTAGCAGAAGAAACAGAAGAAATTAGTATAGTTGATAATCACATAATATATAAAGTAACTAAAGTATCTGTGGAAAGCTGTTCAACTAAATTGAGTGGACAAAATAGGGATTTAGAAGAATTGGAATATTTACAATTAATTAAAAATCATGTTGAAACTTCTCAATTATATTTTTCCTATACATATGATTTAACTAATTCATATCAGAGGAATGAAAGTATAGAAGACTCCGCATGGGATACCGCTGATTCAAGGTTTTTTTGGAATCATTTTTTAACTTTTGACTTACAACATGCATCAATCAAAGATTATAGAGTAAATTGGTTTATTCAACCTGTTATACAAGGTTTTTGTAAGACAATACTATCTGAATATAATAAAAAAAGAGTATCCATTACACTGATATCAAGAATTAATAGAGTAAGGTCAGGAATAGCATATTTTAAATCAGGTATAGATGAAAATAGTGATGTCGTTAATTTCATAGAAACTGAACAGATAGTCGTTCTTGGGTCTAACAACAAATTAAAAGATTCAAAATTATTTTCATTTTTACAAACTAGAAGTTCTTTACCATTGAGATATATACAAAGAGTAAACCTGATCGGTAGGCCTAAAATTTCAATTGACGATAATCAGCCACTAACAACAATAAGGAAACATTTATTACACCAGATTGAATTATATGGAGATACTAAATATGTCAACATAACTAATGATAAGGAGGTGACAAGTCATTTTAAATCTATAATAGGAACTTTTTCTGATATACCCATGAAGCATATCACACTACCGTCTAAACTGAAGGAGAATGAGATAATAAAAGAATTGGAGTCTATTGAATTTAAAAGTGGCGATTCATTTTGCAAAATTTATAGAATAGATAAAACTGTGGTAAAAATCCATGAGCAAATATCAGTCGTACGAACCCATTATATCGATTGTCCAGCAAAATCAAGTCTTTTCCAATATTGCCTTGCAAAGGAAGTGGTACAAGATATATTACAAAATTCATTTACCGATAATAATAAGAATAGCAATAACAACAATAATACCAATCCTGTCATACTTAATAGTGAATTATTGTTAAAATTCAATAATTTATGGGAAAGAAATGTTAGAAATATCAATTCTTTAACTAAAGATTCGACTACTATATGGATGAGCACTTCACAAAGTAATATAATAAAGAAATTTACGATTACGATAAAAATGTTTTTAGAAAGTATATTCTACAATGGTGCCCATCAAGATGGATATGATCTATTTTTGGGTAATTATAAACCATACGAAGAGAGTGTTATATGGCCTTTCCATAGTAAACATACACTTTTTTCCAAATTCATTCCATTTTTCACAATACCTGCTTCATTTATCGCCCTATATTTATCATATTCCGCAATCATAATTTCTGGGATATCCAGACCCATCAAAAATGCAATAGATATATGCTTCTTGTTAACCTTATTTTCAAGCATATTGATTCAGCAAAGCATTCAATATGTCCATTTACCGAAATTAATATCTATTGATTCCGAAATATCGGTTGATGCAATCTACCGTAGATTATTCCCATCACAATTAAATGACAGAGACAGTTGCATGAAGAAATCTAAAAAAGAACTATAAGAATCCCTTGCAAATGTTTTATATAATGAGAAATTAAATAAGAAAGTTAAAAATTTAACTTTTACTATATAAATTTCGTGTATTTTTATTAAATAATATTATAAACTAATAACTAAAAAAATCTATAGATTAAATAATTCAATGTTTAATGTCATGTATATCAAATATAAATTTTGGTTAAGCAGATAATTCGTGGATAAAATTTTTTACGTTAGAAGATTTCATTAAAGCTTCACCTACTAAAAACCCACGTACACCTTCTTTTTTATAGTTTTCAGTATCTTTTCCAGATGTAATACCTGATAATGCAATCAATAGTGTATCCTTTGGAGTAGATTCTATCAACTTACTAGTTGTATTTAGATCCACAGTAAATGAATGTAAATCCCTATTATTTACACCAATTACTTTTGCTCCAATAGCAACAGCTCTATCCAGTTCATCCTTTGAATTAACTTCTACCAATGGCTCGATATTCATTTCTTTTGTAGCATATTCATAAAGATTTTTCAATTGATCTTGTGTTAGCATCTTAACGATTAACAAAACAGAATCAGCACCTGCTAATCTAGCTTCTAAGATTTGATATTTACTGAAAATAAATTCTTTTCTCAAAACACAAGGCCTTTCACTTTGATTAGAGGCATAGTTGATGTCCAATGCTCTTCTTACATTGATTAAATCTTGTAGGGAACCTTTAAACCAATGTGGTTCAGTTAAAACTGAAATACCAGCAGCGCCTGCCTTAGCATAGTTTAGACCTTGTTCAGCGGCAATCGCATTAATTTGAATATCACCTTTAGAAGGAGATGCACGTTTAACTTCAGCAATAACTGCAGCTGTACCAGAAGCAGACTTTAATCTATCATAAAAATTCTGCACATTTGGAGCTAATCCTAATTTATAATTTGTTTCTAAATCTTTTTGAGTGAAACCAGGTATTTTTGATTGAGTCTCTACATCAACTTTACGTTGTGAATATATTTTATTTAAGATAGAATCACCGTTATTGGATACAGTAGTCTTTAGAGATCTACTATTTTCTTCCCAAGTACCACCTACAATGTTTAAAATATTTTTAATCATTAAATGACCTTCTTCTGTTAAAATAGATTCTGGATGAAATTGTACACCTTCTACAGTATATTCTTTATGTCTGATACCCATGATAATTCCATTTTCAGTTCTAGCCGTTACTTCTAAAGAATCTGGTAGAGATTCTTTTGTACCTGCTAACGAATGGTATCTAGTAACAGTGACACCTTGTGGGACATTTTTGAAAAAACCTTTATTATCATGGAAAATTGGAGATGTTTTACCATGTACAATTTCACCAGCAAATGCAACTTCCCCACCAAAGACTTCAAACATACATTGTTGACCCATACAAACACCAATAACTGGAATTTTACCGGCAAAGTATTTAATACAATCTCTGGAAATACCAGAATCAGTCTTTGGATGACCTGGACCTGGAGAAATAAGTAACATATCAGGCTCCAACGCAGCTACTTCTTCCACTGTGATCTTGTCGTTACGATAAACTTCAACATCAGCACCTTCTTGACACAGATATTCATAAATATTCCAAGTGAAAGAATCATAATTATCAATCAAAATTACTTTTTTATTCACCGACATTTTTTAATACTCTTTCTTACTCAATTTTTATACTGGAAAACTTAACCACTTTCAATGCAAACAGTTACACTAGCAATATCACTACAGAATTGATCACTTTTATGTAATCTTGAACAACTTTATATAACTTCTTGCATCAGAAACTTTATATCGAAATGAGTCAAAATGAACAAAATTTTGTCAAAATTTCTTACTAAATTTCACGAGACCAAAAAAGTTTGAAATTTTGGCCAATTTGGAAAATATCAACAAACGATTTCAAAAAAAAAATAAATCAAGATGTATAGAAGAGATTTATTTATTAAAAGGTTTGATTCGATGCAATTGTGTATTTTTTAGGAGGGGAAACACTTTGGAATCAAGAGCCAGTTAGCTATAGCAGTTCTAGTACCAAGTGAGAAAATTTAAGAGAAAACACGATGAGTGGTATTATTGAAGCATCATCTGCATTGCGTAAAAGAAAGCATTTGAAAAGGGGGATCACTTTCACTTTGATGGTTGTTGGACAATCAGGATCCGGTCGTTCTACGTTTATCAATACTTTATGTGGTCAACAAGTCGTCGACGTGTCTACAACTGTGATGTTGCCTACCGATACATCTACTGAGATCGATGTTCAATTGAGAGAAGAGACTGTGGAGTTGGAAGATGAAGAAGGTGTTAAGATTCAATTGAATATTATCGATACACCTGGTTTTGGTGATTCGTTAGATAATTCACAATGTTTTGAATTGATCTCGGATTATGTTCGTCATCAATACGATGAGATCTTGTTAGAAGAAAGTCGTGTCAGAAGAAATCCAAGATTCAAAGATGGAAGAGTTCATGCATGTTTATATTTGATCACCCCAACCGGTCATGGTTTAAAAGAAATGGACGTTGAGTTTTTGAAACAACTAGGTGGATTAGTAAACGTGATCCCAGTTATTTGTAAATCAGATTCCTTGACTGTTGAAGAATTAAAACTAAATAAAAAATTAATTATGGAAGATATTGATAGATTTGATCTATCAGTTTTCAACTTCCCATTTGATGAACAAGACATTTCAGAAGAAGATTATGAAACAAACATGTATTTACGTTCCCTATTGCCTTTTTCAATCATTGGATCTAACGAAGTTTTCGAAAATGGTGAAGGTACTTTAATTCGTGGTAGAAAATATCCATGGGGTACATTAGATGTAGAAGATTCGTCGATTTCCGATTTTGTCGTATTAAGAAATACATTACTGATTTCTCATTTAAATGATTTAAAAGAATATACACATGAATTTTTATATGAACGTTACAGAACAGAAGCACTATCGGGAGAATCCACTACTTTTACTAAACCAGAGGCAAATAATCCAGAATATGCTTCTCCACAATTACCTAGTGTTGCTAACAAATCATTATCCGATAATGTAGATAAGACCTCCACTCCACAAGATACATATCTAGCCCGTGAAGAACAAATCAGGTTGGAAGAAGAAAGATTAAAGGCATTCGAAGATAGAGTACAACAAGAACTATTACTAAAGAGAAAAGAGTTGATGGAAAGAGAAAAAGAACTGAGAGAGATAGAAGAACGTCTAGAAAGAGAAACTCAATTCAAACAAGAGGATGAAGATGATGAACAACAACAATAAGATGCCTGAGAAGAAATAAAAACAATTACCTCTCTCCTATCACCTCCAGATACCCGTATTCGAAACAAACAAATAAACACACTCTCTCTATATAAGTACATATCCATCGTATACATATATAAGACCACTAAACACAAAACAATTGATTAATACACATACAACTTCGCAATTCTATACATATTTACATAAACCCTACCTCTTGTATTATCATAAAAGTTCAAAATTTGTTCGAAATTTTTTTTCCAAAAAGTATAAAAAGGCAGGGAAGAAAGTGAAAAAAAAAATTTTCATTCTTCTTGTTACTGATGATTTCCTGAGAAAGGTTGGTTGTTTTGCTTGTATATTGGTAGATATGAACAACTATAGGGACAATGATATCGGGAGGGTGTATCTGTGAACTTGAATGTACTGATCCAGAGGGATTTGTAGTTCAATTGTAACTCTGCGCCCAGTAATTTAGTTCAGCATTATTTGCAAAACTGAAAATAATAATAGATAGTGAATGCGTATTTATATTAAATGATGAGTAACCAGATAGGGACAACAGAAACTCAGTTAGTGACGAGGAAAGTCTTTCGCTCTGTCTTAGTAGAACTTAGAGCATATTCTGATTTATACATACACACACACATACTATTATTGCTGAAACCCTCTTTTATGTATCATTCTTATCAATAGTAATTGTAACCCAGAAATTAATTCTTGTTGTATTTGTAATGTACTAGTAATATATTTTATGAATAGTTGTATGATGTAATAATATATATGATGTGCTTTACAAACATGTCTATATATGCATATATATGTATACATTAACGGAATTTAATAACGGTGACTTTGAGAAAAGAACTTATGAACTTATCAATACTATTTATTGGAAGGGAAAGAGAGATGGGGGAGTAAAGAAAAAAAAGGTGAATGCTGATTATTCTATCTTTGGAATAGTTTTCCAAGATTTTTTCAAAGTATGAGATACTAAATAGTATGATTTATTGATATCATCAATTTTTGTATTAGCTGGAGCATCAAATGAAAATTTTGGGAACACTAATACATCACTGACTAATTTTGGAGTTTTCAAATTATGGAATTCTCTCCAAGTAGTCTTATCAGCAATACCACTTCTTAAATAGTCATTAAAGTATGAAAATATGACATCTGTCCAAATACCTGAACCTGTCCAGCTCATTATATTCAAATCATTTCTTAAATTAACGTTTAGATTATTTTCCTTTTTACGTTTCAAAGTTTCTTCTGTAATTTGTGCAATGACTTCTCTTAGTACTGGATGACCGGGTTTGCATTGAATGATCCAAGTCCCGAATTGTAATCTTCTGATGAAATAATTTTTCCAATCAGGTGTTTGAGCATCATGTTCAATGCCCACGATTAAACCAATCGAGCCTGGAGAAATATCTTCAGGAATCCAATTTGGTATTGGTTGTAATGGATTTGTATCAATATCAGCATAAACACCACCACGAGCTAATAAAATTAAGTATTTGAAAAAATCAACTTTCAAAATATATGATGGTAACGTGTTATAAGCTTCAATAACTTCTGGAGTTGTTGAATAAAAATATGTGATTAATGCATCCATTATATGATCATTCAATTTTTCATGAACAAAACCTGGATTCTTTTCTTCCCAGATTTTTAAATTAGGTGGGACTATCTGATTATTAGTTTCAGCTTCGTTAGTTTTATCCTTCACTGGCTTCTTTTGCACTGGTTTTAATTGCCAAATGAATGCAGGAAATTTTTTTGATGTATCGTATTCAAAATTAAAAGCTAACCTTTCACGGAAAGTTGCGTCATCATGAGTTTGTTTAACCTTTTGAATTTTCCTTTCCAGAACACGACGTTGTTTATCCAACTGTTTCGTCTGGTCATCCTGATTTTTTTTAATCTGCTCGAATAACTCTTCAAATTTAGCTAAAATATCAACATCATTTTGCTGATGATTATTAGCTGCTAAAATAATGTTTTGCGAAATCTCCTTAGGCAAATTCTGCAACAAATTCTGCAAATCTGTGCTCTTATGGTTATTCCAGAACCGGTAGAACCCCAACAGCACCACCACCCCAACTAAAATGGAATATATCAAACGTCTAACAACTGTACCTTGCTTCAATTTTGCCATTGTTTCAAAAATAAAAAATCAAAATACCCTCCTCAAGAACGACAAATCACACACACAGCAATCAAATTTCTACCAAATGTAATGAATAGCAAAAGAAAACCACACACTGATCTCACCAACCATATGTATATATAGAAAACAATACACACCTCTCATAAATTAAAACAAAATCAAAACAAAATATAATAGTCACTTATATGTTTCTATATATAAATATTATATCCTTCCAGATCAATCAGCTTGGAAAATCGGCGATGCGAAAAACTTTTAAGCTACACTACGTAATTTATGTCGATGGGCACTTTTTGAGGTGTAAAAGCAGGTGAGGTTGAATATGTACTTATTTTGAGTTAGGACAATGGTATATATAGTGTATCTAGGGAGGTTATGTAAAAGTGGTAATTGTTCTATTCTGAGTTTGCTATGATCTTGTATAGCTGTGTTCCTGGGTGGAACAAGTTGTTGAAAGTGCCTTGTTCTACTATTTGGCCTTTTTGTAGTACGACTAAAGTGTTGCAAGCTCTCATCATTTGTTCACTGTGGGTGATTGAAATGGTGATTAGTGATGGTGGATTTTTGGCAACGATGTCGTTGATTATTTGAGAACTTGCTGCATCCAGTGCAGATGTACATTCGTCAAGAATCAGGATTTTGGGTTTTCTTAACATTGCACGAGCAATGCATAACCTTTGGGCCTGTCCACCGGATAATAGCGATGTGTCAACTATGGTTTCTAATCCATCAGTTAATGTGGTGATGAAATCGTAGATACCGACATATTTTAACATATCAAATAGATCAATCTCTAGTATATCTTTTCTAGAGGTACCGTACAGTAAATTTTCTCTAATTGTTCCTGGAAACAACGTTGGTTTTTGTTCTACTACTGATATTTGACTTCTTAAACTTGAAGTGTTCCAATCGTTAATATCGGTGCCGTCAATGAATATACTGTTATCTTCCACGGCGAAAAGTTTGGTCAATAAATACATTAATGTAGATTTACCTGAACCAGATTCACCAACAATCGCCATAGTTTGGCCAACTGTAACATCTAAATTTAAATTGTTATAAACTGGGACATTTTCTGCTGATGGATAAGCAAAATTTAGATTTTTTATTGAAATCAATGGCATGTCAATTTGATTTTCATCATTGGTCAAAGTTTCTGTCCTGGAAACAGGGTTTTCAACTTCTCTTGTATCTTCTCCTTCTTCAATGATTCTGAAGATCCAACTAGCTGCTCTTTGACCTCTTGTAACATCAGGTATTTGACTAATTAAACTGTTACATGTCATAATAGTAAATAACAGCAATGTGAAAGTTTGAAACATTTTCTTTGATGTATACTCTCCAGTCATAACAAGTTTTAAACCGTAGTAATATAATATAGCTTGAATACAGGTAGTGATGGTAGTTATAACAGCAAGACCTAACCCAGTAGCGATAGCACGTCTGTCTGCAATTCTTTTCATTTTTTTCTCTAGTACCTTATAGTTTGCGATAAAATGATCCTCTAATTGTAAACATTTAATAGTTTTAACACTTTGAACCATCTCATATTGTAAATTCTCCAAATCAGCAACAGCAGATTTATAATTAGTTTCATAATTCTGTAGTACCGTCCCATATATCATTGAAAATATAATAATTAATGGAAACATAGATATACACACCAAACTTAATTTCCACCCAGATGCAAGAGCCCAAGCTAGACCCATGATTGAAACAATCATAAAAGTAGTCATAGCACTCAAAAATTCAGAGACTAATGATCTTAAATCTCTTAGATCATTAAGAACTAATGCTGAAAGTTCTGAAGATTTGTTATCATCCTTAGAGAACCATTCTAGTTTTTTATTAGTTATATGTTCCATAACCGTATTCCTCAAGTCCATTATCCAATATTCACTACAGTAACCTAATAAAAATGATTTTAAAAAATTAGCGATACCATCTGCAGCTGAAATACCAAGTACAATGCATGACCATTTGACTAGATATGAAGTGGATCCGACATCATTAGCTGTTGGTACAATACCATTAAGCAAAAAACTAAAACTCCAAGAAAATAATGGATTGGTGACACCAGCAACAAGTGCGGATAATAGACCAAGAGCTAATATTTTCATTTGTCTGATATTCTTCAACATTCTTTTTATAATTTCTAATAATGGCATAACTTTTGATCTATCGTCACGTAACTTTTCTAGGTCTGATTCTTTTGATTCTGTTCTAGAGATTGTGGACAAAAATTCGTTAACTTTAAAATCTTCTTTATCCCACTGGTCATCATTCAATTGAAATGATTCTAAATGAAAATCACTATTAGGACTCTCTACATCATAGTTGACAGTAACTTTTTCCATAGCTTTCTTTTCAGAAGAATTTGAAATTGAAGGAGAGAGGTTTTCAGATATTGACGTTTTTTGTAAATGATACATGCTTGAGAAAGTGCTTTCTTCATTCTGTAATAACTGATTTTGATAACCACTCTCTTTAAGGTTTCCTTCTTCAAGGACGTAAATATAATCATCTTTATCAATTTGACTTAGTTCATGTGTCAATATAATTGTGGTCTTTCCTACACGCCAATTTTTTATTACCTTCATCAATTCTTCACGATGTATAATATCTAATGCGGAGACTGCTTCATCTAAAATTAATATATCAGTATCTCTCATAAATGCACGGGCCAATGCTACTCTTTGTTGCTGACCACCACTTAAAGTTACACCACCAGAACCTATGATGGTATCCAGACCATCTGGTAATCCTTCAATGACACTATCTAGAAATGCCATTGTACATATCTTTTGAAGTTTTTCCTCATTTACTTCTTTAATACTGTCTTGCTTATTTCCTAATAAAATATTATTTCTCAAAGTATCGTTAAACAATGTACAACGTTGTTCTACTACAGTGATATTTTCCAATAAATTTATTTGATTTATATCTCTAATGTTTGTGAACGTAGGTTCGAAACACTGAAGGAGCAGTTTTGTTCTGAAGTGTCAGAATGGAAATTATTCATAGTT
>JAJLTL010000192.1:0-15622 GCA_030568135.1 Vanderwaltozyma yarrowii
TATTCTTTAAGCTATCGAACGGTGCTAGAATTGTACTAAGATTATCAGGTACTGGTTCATCTGGTGCAACTATTAGATTATATGCTGAAGAATACACAGATGATCAATCAAAATACCACGTATCTGCCGAAGAATTCTTACAACCAGTTATCCAAGCAGTAGTCAAATTCTTGAAATTCAAAGAAGTATTAGGTACCGAAGAACCAACTGTTAAGACTTAAGCAAACATAGTAAATTTTAACTATTTTGTTTTATAGATATGTATATATATGAGAAATGCATGACACATTTTTTAAGCATGATTAGCATAGCATGATCAACTGATCAAATATTTTTAAATACAAATTCTGTATATACAGGCAGACATACAATACATAATCTTTTTATATGCTCGCTGAAACGGCTGCATTAAAGTCGCGATCTGGCATCGTTATTAACGTAATGATGACAACAACAGAATTCCAGAAGGGGCTTGAAAGTATTTAACAGATGGGTTAAATAAATGTATAATAGAAAGAAAGAAACAAAAGATAATAAGATATAGCTAGCATTCGATTCAAGTGAGACTAATCATTAGTTATATTGTAACTTCTGTTCGCACTACATTTTACCAAGATTTTGAGCTCTGTATTTTATTTATTGAAGACCACTGCTTTATCCTCAGATCAAAGATATTGCTATTTATTACAGGTGAAAGTCACTTAAAGTAAGATGTATTCATGGAAAATATCGAAGTTTAGATTTGGGAAAGGGAAAGATGAAAAGGAAAATGAAAGCCCAAAGGTAAAAGATCAAAAATCATCAGGTTTTTTTGGTTTTGGAGAGACTAAAAAACAGTCAGAACTTCAAAATAATAATTCAACAGTGTCTGATGATGACAAATCTATCACTCGTTTATCTACAGATAGAAGGGACACTATTGTGAAGACTCCATCGGTCATTACACCAGTACGTTTATCTGTCGATGCAGCTTCATCAACATCGACTGTTGGAGGAAATAATAGAAGCTCTAATGAAATGAATGTCGATACAGCTAGTGAAATAACAGAAAATGAAAATCCAACCTCAACAGCGGGTATCATGACAATTAAAATATATAAAGGTGAAGATTTTGGGTTACCATTCCCTATAACATCTAATCAACAAATACTGAGTAAACTTTTAAGTTCTGGAGTCACTTCCTCTCCGTCAACTTTATCCACTGAGGTTGACTCATTGGTATCTCAAATATCTCGAGTAACTTTAGAACAAGGAGACTCTAGAAATGAGGTAGTTCTTCCGGGAGAGATTTATACAAAGTATATACCATCAACGATTAAACTCCCCGGCTCAGATGTGTTAAATCCATTAATCTATTTTACTATCGAATTTGACAATACTGTAGCTACAATTGAACCAGAATCAGGAACAATGACGGCACCTACATTTAATAAAATATCTATTTTTGATGTCACTAGAAAATTACCAAGTTTAAAAATTGATATTTTTGCTCGTATCCCAAATGTTCTTCTACCGTCAAAAGCGTGGCAGCAAGCATACGGATCACAAGATAAAAAACTTCAAGATATGTTTGATAGAATTAACTCAAACCAGGATATACAACTGGGTACTTTTACTTTACCTATAAACCTTAAAATTGATTCAGCTGCAAATATTAGATTGTATAGCCATCATTGGATCACATTTGATAATGGTCTAGGAAAAATAAATATTACCGTTGATTATAAACCATCCAAAAACAAACCATTGACTATAGATGACTTTGATTTATTGAAGGTTATTGGAAAAGGTTCCTTTGGTAAAGTGATGCAAGTTAGAAAGAAAGATACTCAAAAAATATATGCCCTAAAAGCAATTAAAAAAGTATATATTATATCGAAATCTGAAGTTACACATACCCTTGCTGAAAGAACAGTATTGTCAAGAGTTGATTGTCCTTTTATTGTACCATTAAAGTTTTCATTTCAATCACCAGAGAAATTATATTTAGTATTAGCATTTATAAACGGTGGTGAATTGTTTTTTCATTTACAAAAGGAAGGTAGATTTGATCTATCAAGGTCTCGTTTTTATGCCGCTGAATTATTATGTGCATTAGAAACGTTACATAAATTCGACGTTATATATCGTGATTTAAAACCTGAAAATATCTTATTAGATTATCAAGGACATATAGCTTTATGTGATTTTGGGTTATCTAAATTGGATATGAAAGATAAAGATAAAACAGATACGTTCTGTGGTACTCCAGAATATTTAGCACCAGAATTATTATTAGGACAAGGTTATTCAAAAGTTGTTGATTGGTGGACACTAGGTGTATTGTTATATGAAATGTTAACTGGTTTACCTCCATATTATGATGAGGATGTCCCTAAAATGTACAAAAAAATTCTACAAGAACCTTTGAGATTTCCTGATGAATTTGATAGAGATGCCAAAGATTTGCTAGTGGGTCTATTAAGTCGTGATCCAAAAAGAAGATTAGGTTATAACGGTGCAGATGAAATCAAGGCTCATCCATTCTTCAGTCAATTATCTTGGAAGCGCCTTTGGATGAAAGGTTATATTCCACCTTATAAACCATCTGTCAGCAGCTCTGTTGATACAAGTAATTTCGATCAAGAATTTACTAGAGAAAAGCCTATAGATAGTGTTGTTGATGAATTTTTAAGTGAAAGTGTTCAACAACAATTTGGTGGATGGACTTATGTCGGTAATGAACAATTAGGTAGCTCAATGGTGCAAGGTAGAAGTATCAGATAATAATTAAATATATATGCATTAAAAATCTTTATAATAAATTCAATATTAATTTAACATAAACTACTTAGGACAATGGTTGTTTAATTAGACTTTAATTAGTCTCAATATTTTATCACATGTATGCTAATTGATTGATTGATTTCCAAGTGAAATTAGTGCCATTAATGAGGCGTAATAGGAATTTTCTTTATTTTCAATCAGGGGGAGGAGGCGAGATAATCGCAGCCTGATGATTTTATGAAAATAAGAAGCTTAATGTATTTTAGTTTCTGACTCTCATATATTTGTTTATCATAGAAAATTACTGATATTGTATTCTATTCATATAACACTAGACATATAATAACGTAGCTATTATAAATAAAAACTATATAACAAAGCATATGACAAACAAACACATATTCCAATGATAACCTTTAATAAAAATATAAATCCGCAGCGAATACTGTCTGTGGTAGATCATGACAGTTCATTTCCTCTCGATGATCCATATCCAATGCCTCCTATTGATCATGATAATGATACAGTAAGTTTGGTATTTTTAATCAGTCTCTCTGTTACCTTTGCATTATTAATGATCCTTCTTGTAGCTATGGCAGCATATGTCATGTTCTGTGGAGTTGATGAAGCAGAGTATGATGAGGAAGCTGCAGAAGCTGCATCAAATGCTATTGGGATACATACATTTTTCGGAAAGAAAAGTGGTATACTGTTAGATTCAAGTTTTAGTAGACCAGGTCAGTTTGACGATGAAGAGGCACTACATGAATTAGAAGAGGGAGAACTGCCGAAAATGTCAGCTTTTGAGGTTGAACTATACAATAGAAGCAAAGAATTCCAAAAAGTTAATACACCAGTTGTAAAAGATTTTGGTACATACCTAAATAATACAGATCGTCAATTTATTAAAGATCGTGGTATACAAAGTTATTATTTTTATTCCAGTATTGATGATAATGTTGATGAAGAAGGCAATTTCCTACCAAGTTTTATTGTACAAGATAAATTGGATGTTACCTTCTCACGCTATAATAAGAGTTCATCGACACTTCTTAATTATCCATTACCAACAAATAAAAGAGATGCTGTGTACTTTGAAGTCAAAGTATTTAAATTACCTGAAAACTCTAATTCTATATTTAGTATCGGATTAGTTACAACTCCATATCCATATTTTAGAACCCCAGGTACAGCAATGTATTCTATTGCCTATGAATCAACGGGTAAGTTACGTATAAATAATCCATTTACTGCAAGTACTTTATTACCAAAATTAGTTGAAGGTGATGTTGTTGGGTTTGGTTATCGATATAAATTGGGTACAGTATTTATTACACATAATGGTAAAAAATTAATGGATGTTACACATAATGTCGGTATTGATTTATTTGTCAGTTTGGGATGTTTGAATGCATCATATACAAGAACATATACGAAGGATGGATTATTGGAAGATCCTGATAATGTTGATATAAGACAAGAACTTTCAGAAGGTAGAGAAATTGTTTTACCTGAAAGAATACAAAAGGTATATGATTTAAATAAAGGCGAAGACGTGGAATCTGATGAAGTTGAATTACAAGTTAATTTAGGACAAATTGGATTTGTATTCATTGAAGCAAATGTTAAAAAATATTCATTTGGTAGTGTATTAGGAGAAATTGGTATACCACCATCATATAATGGTGATGAAATTAAGAAAAATGCGATATTACAAAAAGGTGAAGAATTACCACCTGGATATTATAATGGAAATTTTGAAGATGTATTTTTTGGTGATATTCATATTAATGAAGGTAGAGGTAGTTCATCAATTGAACAAAATGGGAATAAAAATAAGAATAATAAAAATAACAATAAAAATAAAAAAGAGAAAAAAAGGCATGACATTGGGTTATATGAAAGGGTATCATCTACTTTTGATAGAGAAAATAATTTTTATGAAGAAGAAGAAGGAGAATTAGACGAAAATAATCCTGATTTATTAATAGGATCTTCGATGACAGTAAATACATCTAATCCAGATAAAGTTATCGATATAAGTACAAATAAGAATGGGATTACGGATGAAAATGATGAACATAATACTGATGATAATAATAATGAGAATAGTAACAGTACTGAAGTAGTAAATCAATCAAATAAGAAAGTTACCAAAAAACGTAAAAACAAAAAAAATAAGAAAAAGAGATCAAAAAAATAAGTATAATTAATTGTACTTATTATTTTTTTGATTTGAATTAAATTTACTATTATTATTGTTATTACATGTCATTCATTGGAGTATTTTCATAGTTAAGAATTGGTAAATATATGTAGGTATATATGTATATTTGGATACATTTATATTTCAAATGATTTTTTGATTCTATTATTAAATTATATGCTAATAATAGAATATCTAATAATAAGTATCTATCTGTTGATCTAGTATGATTTTTATATTATATAATCTTTAATTTTCATATCTATATTTACATTAAACGAATGAGTATGAATTACAGTTACAACAAGCAAAGCCTACTTGCTTCAATTCAATGGTTGCCATAGAACCAAATCGGTAGAGTAAAAGTCAGTATTTAGCAATAAATTTTGTTGCCTCAAAAAACGATGTAAGTAGCTATGGTTATTATTTAGAGGTTGCAAAAAAAAACTTTGTAATGATGGGCGAAGTTTAGGTAACATAATTAAGTTTCATAACAACATTGCTCTAGTATTGTATTTTATTTGATCTGAGCCATAAATCCAGGTCTCTCTCTCTCTCTCTCTCTCTCTTCTTCAAATCAATTCACTCTATATAAATCTCTCTACATATAAATATTGAAACTAAACGCTCATGTGACGCTATATGCACACATACTTGCTACCATTATTTAACAAAAAAGAAAAAAAAAAAATTGAAAGAAGTTTAGACACAAAAATAAAAAAGGTTTTTTGATTAAAAACGCAGCACACTCTAAGTCTAGGTAATAGTAAGTAAAAGAGGTGGTGGGAAAAACGACTATTTTCCTAGCAAACGGCTGGTCCCGAATCCAGAGACGGAGAGAGAGATCCTTTGCTTAAAGCCATTAGGTTATAAATTATTTTACATGCATCAGTTATTATGGTGTATGGTTTGGTTTGGTTTGGTTTGGTTTGGTTTATAGGATATATATGTGCATATGGTAAAGATATATGTTACAATGTGAACGCTATCCAACGGAGATTATATATAGAGTAAAACGGTAATTAAGTATATACTTATATCCATCTAACCCTTTCCCATAACCCTAAAAAATCACCATATATAAAAACTTTCTTAACAAAATAGATTGTATCTGTCCCACGGATAACCTAGTATGGGAAAAAGCAAAAACAGCCATTTTTTCAATTTCGGTTATACTCTGGTGCGCACGCTATTTCCGTTTTCCATTTTTTTCTTCTTTTCTTTCATGTTTTCCCTTCCCGCCCTGCGGGGCGGGAAGGGGCAGGGGAGAACACGCGGACGCAAAATTCAAATTTGAAAACACGGCAAGGCGGCAACAACGCGCAGGCGGAAATCTGAAAGGCTTGTGTTGTGAGAAAGTGAAAAGTAAAAAAAAGTAAAAAACAGTGAGTGAGTGAGCGAGTAAGCGCTGTTGCTGCTAGATTTAGATACTTTTTGATTACTTGGGAAATGTAAAATGTAAAAATGTAATATGTAATCTAGGATTCAGAAATTTTAGACTAGGTCAGGTTGGGAAGAGGGTTGAGAGGACCAAGATTCGGGTTGGAACAAGGAAGCTAAGACAGTGAAGTGGTAGTTGTAATAGATTCATATTATTTACAACAGGGTCTGTAGAATTTCAAGTGCTAACCCTCTAGGTAATGGAAGTTTTTTCGTTAATCCGTTTTTTAAATTTTTTCAATAGTGTACATGGATAATCAATCCCCAGCTGTACTTGATGTGGATGAATGTGCTTTTTTTGCTTTTCGAACTGTCCTGCTTATGTTTTGTCAGTTAAGTCTTGTATCAGCAGCTCTTCTCTTTTCTTCGGTTTTGTTCTCTTGCCTTCTTTCTTTCTACTACTATATACTGAACTGTATATTAGCTATGTTACATACTATTACTATTACTTGCTATTGCTTGATATTACTAGCTTATTAACTAACTAACTAACTAACTAACTAACTAACTAACTAACTAACTAACTAACTAACTATAAGATATAGCCTAGTTTCGATATTACTTAACTTTTTGTATACAAAATTTTTTTCAATTTTTCAATTTTTACCTTTTTAACTTTTTTTTGTTTTTTCTTCGAACAGATAGATTTAGGTTCCTTCCTTCTTGTTCTTCTATAACCTCATGTTAAAAATCCTTTATTTCTTAAAACAAACTTAGTTTCTTCTTGTCCGCTGCTCAAACTAATCCATTTATTCATTAATAAATACTCACCTGTTTTCATCAGTGTTCACTTAAAAGCATAGCCTGTTTTCACATCTACAAAAGAATTAAAAAAAGCTAAACTGTACACTATTCTATACTACCTTTTCAATCGTATTGTAAGCTACATTAGTTGAAATCATTTCATAGTCTTTCACAAATACAAAAAATTGGTAAAAGTGGCAAAGTGGATATATACTATAATTTTTTAATATTATAACCCATATCAACCAGGTTTTAGCCAAAAGTAATAAAATAAAAAAAGGGCCCTAAGGGGAGGAGAAGTAGAATAGGTTTAAATAATTCTTCAGCAGAAAAGTAACAGAAAAAAGGAAACAAAGTTACTAGCAAGATCTCAGTTACAAACATACCCGTATCATAAATATATATATATATATATATATAAAGGAAGAAAGATGCTTCGAACAAAAAGTGCTGATACAGATAATAATTCATATATTGAAAAAAGTTCAAATAGTGATGATGATACTTCTTCATTGAATATTGATTCAACAACAGAATCTGATACTGACGATATATCAATAAGATCAAAATCTTTTGATAGAATTAGGCATAAAAGGTATTCTTTGGACTATTCTGCAAACATTCAACCTTTAATGTTTAAAATGGCAGTACCGGTATCACCAACAACAACAGTGACTAAAAATAGTAAACAATCTCAAAATAAGCAACTATTACAAAGACAATTACAAAAAAGCTTGACTTCAACTTCAAAGATTGTGATTAATAATTCCAATAATAATAATAATAATAACGAATATCCATCACTTACAAATGCATTAACAAGAGTTAAAAAGAAAATACACACATTACCAAGAAATGGATTGTATTGGTTTGGTTCAATCGATGAAGCACAATTAGAAAAATATTTAAGAGAACCATCTTATATCAAAGTCTATAAAAAAAGAAGAGACATGACTAGATTTAATAGATTATTCATGGCACAAGAATTAAAAGCATCAGAATCAATTGATGATTCAAATATTTTAAAACCAACTAATTCAAATATAAAAAATTCCAATACTTCAAAAGCAATCTGGGCAACAAAGTTTAGTTTGAATGGTAAATTTATGGCCACTGGTGGTAGAGATGGTGTATTAAGAATTTGGAAAGTGATTAGTTCACCAATAGAAAGATGGGAACTAAATGGAGCAGAACTGTCAAATAAGAAAAATAATGATAATGACACTGATGATGAATATAATAATGGTAGTAATTGTAAAATTATGAGAAAAAAACGATTAACAAATACAACTAGTAATAATAGTCATATTGATAATGATGATATTATTACTGTTGATAATATTACTAATAATACTAGTGATTTCAATGACACTAGCTACAATAATACCAATAGTTTCAATACTAGTTCTACTGATATAGACGATATCGATGATTATATCGATGATAATAATAATAATAATAATAATAATAATAATAATAATAACAATAATAATAATAATAATAATAACAACAAAAAAACAGAAAATTCCGCACAAATTAAAGAATCAATTAATTTATTTGCACCAGTCTTCCATCCAAATCCAATTAGAGTCATGCTGGAACATACTCAGGATATATTGGATTTAGATTGGTCCAAAAATGAATTTATATTAACAGCATCAATGGATAAAACAGTTAAACTCTGGCATCCAGACAGAAAGCAGTCTTTAAAATCATTTGTACATCCCGATTTTGTAACAGCTATAAAATTTCATCCCAACGATGATCGTTTTTTTATTAGTGGTTGTTTGGATCACAAATGCAGAATTTGGTCGATTTTAGACGATGATGTTAGTTTTGAATATGATTGTCAAGATTTAATAACCTCCTTAACTATTTCTCCTGGTAATGGTGATTATACTATTATTGGTACGCTGAATGGTTATGTTCATGTATTAGCAACAAAAGGTTTAGACTATGTATCCTCATTTCATGTGAGAGAACGTCATGCACTTGAAAATTTAGAAAATCCAACGTTACCTCCTAATATTCAAAAAATACAACAAGGTCCACGTATTACAGGACTACAATGTTTTAGTCCAGAGTATGATAATTCATTAAGAATAATGGTGACATGTGACGATTCACGCATAAGAATCATAGATTTGGGAAATAAAAAACTACTGGAGTACTTGAAGGGTTTCCATAGTGGGTCAACGCAGCATCAAGCACAGCTATCTTCGATTTGTAACAGACCAGTTGTGATTAGTAGTAGTGATGATCATTGGGTATATGCATGGACTTTACAATCATCAGATGATGATGAGCATACGAAACCAATCCCAAAAACGGGTATTCATAGATCTAGTAGTATCAAAAACTTTTTAAAAAAGACGTTAAGTAGATCGTCAGAAAGTAGAGAAAGAGAAAGATCGGATTCTACTCACCGTCATCACCATTTACATCTTCCAAACATTTTGAAGCGTCAAGGTGGTAGAGCTACAAGGAATAGTGCATATTTTTCATTCCATGCGCATTCATCTCCAGTAACGACAGCTATTATTGCTCCACCTGAAACTTCTAAAACTCTATCATTATCAAATGATTTTATTTGTGAGTTATCAATGGAATATTTCGTTGAAAATGAAAATAGACGATTAGCTTCCTATGATCAACATACGCCTACAAACTCAGATTCGGATACCTTAAAAAACTCTACGACACAGTCGTCATTTGGTTCCACTCCTTCAAGGCAATCTAATAACAGTCATACTGTATTACCAAATATGGTTGATGTAGTTGGTACCATTTTAGTTTCTACGGATAATTCAGGTGTTATACGTGTTTTCAGAGCAGATATGCCGTCTCGTATTAGAAAAATGGTTTTAAAGAAGTTGGAGGCTAATAGAAAGGCAAAAAAACCCGAATTGAATAACAAAAGTTCATCTCAATCTTCCTCGACTGTTAAAAGCATAATTACAGGTAACGATAGAGCAAGGATCTCTCCAAAAATTGATACAATAAATTATCCAAGAAACTCTTATTTTGGTACTTCTACTAGTACTGTGCCTCAAATTAGTAATTTAAGACCGGATTTTAATAATAATAAGTCTACTTCAAGCATGAAAACCGTTTTACCATCGAATGCACAATGTGACGTTTGTAATAGTACTCTATTTGAAACTTCTTATGGAGATGGTACTGCTCCGCAAGATCCTGCATATTTCTGTGCAGATTGTGGTACAATCTACAACGGTTTTAGATAATAATTTAATTTAATTTAATAGCATATACATAAATGACAATTTTTATAGATTATGTAGTGAATAGCTTCATTGCTCTAATATAAAGTGAGTACTCAAGATTTAATCTGATCTACCTAATATACATGTCAATGTATTGTAATAACAAGATGTTAGATACTAAGAATAACAGTACATAGCATGTACCTTGCTTATATATGGAACCTTTTTATAAAGGTAATAACACATCGGTGGTAAACCGATTCATAGATATCTCAAATCAAATATATATATAGATAAATAGGCATATTAGAAGTTAAGTATTGTATAATGCTTATTGCTAATGTTTGATGCTTTGGATATATTTTTTCTTAGCGGGAAATATCTTTGAATACAAAGTACTGGGAGCCGTGACCGGGCCGGCTCCGGTCGATGATTCACAAGCGAAATTTCGAAGTGATTGCTAACTGAATTACTACCTAATAGACTCATAAATTCTTACTCAAGAAAGAAGGTCTGATATATAAATGAGAGGTAAATCAGAAAAACATAAAACACATTTTTGAAGTATTCCTCAAATACTTACATATATCTATTTCTAGGTAGAAAAACCAACGAAGCAAGATATTAACTTAACAATGTCTAGTAAAGAAACACAACAAGAAAAGCCTATTGAAAAAACAGCAGCTCAAAAGATATCCAAATTTGGTTCTTTTGCAGCAGGTGGTTTAGCTGCATGTATTGCAGTAACGTTTACCAATCCAATTGAATTAGTTAAAATTAGAATGCAACTTCAAGGTGAATTATCAGCAACAAATCAAACTTTTTACAAAAATCCAATACAGGGTATTTCAGTAATTTTTAAGAATGAAGGTTTTAAAGCATTACAAAAGGGTTTAAATGCTGCTTATATATATCAAATTGCATTAAATGGTTCAAGATTAGGTTTTTATGAACCAATTAGAACATTCTCTAATAGAATCCTATTTCCAAACGATGATCCACATTTAAAGCAAAGTGTAGGTGTTAATGTAGTATCAGGTGCCACATCTGGTATCATTGGTGCCGTTATTGGTTCTCCATTATTTTTAGTAAAAACAAGATTACAATCCTATTCTGACTCCATCAAAGTTGGTGAACAAACCCATTACTCAGGTGTTTGGAATGGTTTAAAAACAATTTTTAAAACTGAAGGTGTAAGAGGTCTATATCGTGGTATTGATGCAGCTATTTTAAGAACTGGTGCTGGTTCATCAGTACAGTTACCAATTTATAATACTGCCAAAAACGTTTTGATCAAAAATGATTTAATGGTCGATGGTCCTGCATTACATTTAACAGCAAGTACAATTTCTGGTTTAGGTGTAGCAGTAGTTATGAATCCGTGGGATGTTATTCTAACAAGAATATATAACCAAAAGGGTGGTTTATATAATGGTCCAATAGATTGTTTTATTAAGACAGTTAAAATTGAAGGTATTTCAGCATTATACAAAGGTTTTGAAGCACAAGTATTTAGAATCGGGCCACATACTATCATGTGTTTAACCTTTATGGAACAGACTATGAAACTTGTTTACTCTGTTGAGAAGAAGATTCTAGGACATGATTAATTTTTAAAATTCGTACAATAAATATTTAAAATGCATTTACATGGTTATTTTATAGAAACCTGTTTATCAATTTCATTATAGATTATTATCTTTCGATTATTTATATATAATAATAGACTTATTTTGTATTCTTAATTACTTAATCGGTTAAAAAGATTGAATCTTTAAACTTTTTCTTTTATTTTAATTTATAGTTAAGTTATTTAAATTTAAGTACAATGCAGAGCGTAATTGATGGATGTGATTTTATGGTTTAGATGGTTACTTTATAATGTGATTTTCTTAATGATTTTTCTCTCTTCTTTCTTTGATTTTTCTCTGGTCTTGGCCTCATCGATTTTTCTCAAATAACTATTATAAACTACTACTTCAGCTACTAACACTAAGATACCAAAAAACAAGCACAGTAGTACCCTATAATGTAGACCTATATTCATCGATGAATTCGTCCAATACCATATCGCGACTACTACCGACAGGACACTTACAATGATATTGAATACAGTTGTGATTTGTTCCTTTATTTCCTTACTCATCTGTGCCGGTGAAACCCAATCATCATCGGAATTTGACTTTAGGTTATTTTTCTTAATCATATCTTGGTATGAATCTTCATCTTGTTTTAACTTCAAATACTCTAGTTGAGATTTAAATTCTTTGGTGTAATCTGAACCAGGAACTTTCTTTTCCTTATATTTAAACTGTAATGGAGTAAGTAAGTATTTCAACGAAAATTTACTTTGGGATTTATTAGTCTTATAGAATTCCAGCAAAGCATTTATCGAGATGTACTTTTGTTTCAAGATGTTGTCTATCTCTTCTTTCTCAGTATCTTGTTTAATTGATATTAGAAAATTGGTTAAATTATCATTTATCTTAATATCAAACATAATGTATAGATGATCCGATCGAATATTGGTTATTCAATTAGGTTTTTTGTTTATTAAAATGAATCAATACTTTAATTTTTGTATATTATAGTTTGCTGTATAAAATTTCATTTTTAAAGATTAATGTTTAATAAAGCGAGTTGTATTTTTACATTAAAAAAAGGCAACAACCACTCCTCTCTCAAGTACCTATCGAAACACTCTTCACTAGGAAATGAAACAAAACATATAAAAAATTTATATAAAATAATTTTTTAATAACAATAGGTTAAACGTTTAAAATAGATAAAAAGTAGTTATATATATATATATAATTCTAACGCTATACTAGGTGAGAAATCAGTGCGATTACCTAATACATATATTGGAAAGCGCTCCATTTTTGATTTGGTTTCAATGTGATTAGACCATCAATATGACCTGGTTCAACACATAACATGTTTTTATAGCCATCCTTTGGATCAAAGTCACCCATACCAGCTGATTTTTCGATCCATGGATTCCAAACGACAACGTCAGATAAATTACCTCTAATTAAGGTATGAATTGGAGTTTCTGTATTCTTATCAATAACTTGCACTGGTTTGGACTCGTCAACGTTTAAGTATCTTCTATCAACTTCCCTATCAATTAAAACTTTAGAATGTTTTTCATGTGAAAATTTACCAGTAAGATTATCACGAGTCTTTTCATTTTTTAAATCATTAACATACACATTATTAATTTGTTCATTAATATTGTAATAGGTATGGAATAACCAGTTAAATTGGAAATAATTTGGAGATTCATTGATAACATCAACGTATGTCTTCAAATGATCATATCCTAATTCAACATTATAGTAAACAGTAAATTTAAATGGCCATAGTTTAACTAAACTTTTTTCAGCGTTTGTTTCATTCAATTCGAATTGAACTGTAGGTGGATGTGATCTAACTAAACCATTGAATTTCCAGTGTGAATTTCTTGCAAAACCATGTTGAGGCAAGTCTTTCAAATATGGATCAGTGGTATTTTTACCGAATACCGGGAATACTAAAGGAATACCACCTCTAACAGGTTTTGAACCATCTAATTTTGCAGTTTCTGATAACCATAATTTTTCTTCATCATTCAGTTTCCATGAATAAACAGTAGCACCATATTTTAAGATTGTAACTGATGTATTTTCATAGTCAGGATGTGTTAATTTAACGGTTGTGGAGGTTTCTTTAATGGACATATTTTATCGAAATTAATTGGCGATTCTATTAAAATATAACAAAATATTGATGTATATTTCCTTTCCCCTTTTGTAAACTTAATTGCTTATAAACCAATTACACAAGAAGATCAGAATGAGATAGAAGAAGAATACATACTTTTCAATACTTAATATATTTCGAATTGAATTAATAAGACTATAAAATTAAGGGGAATCTGTTGTTTTCGAAATTTTATAAAATGTGCGTGAAATTTAATTATTCGAGGTTTTTCCATTTTCGGTTAGTTCGTTTAACTGTTTTGCATATTTAGTTCAGTTCATGCAGTATAATCCAAACATTAGCAAATAAATAGCACGAGTTTATATATCATTATTAGTTGCTGTTGTGGAAGTTACTGGGTGAAATGTGGCAATAAAAGAGCATAATTACCATTCTTTAAAAAAAAAAAAGAGATATCCATATGTATAACTTTGGTGGAACACGTTTTTGAATTAGTAGTAACATTTTATATCGAAGTTCAATATGCTGTATACACATTATCAACAAATATATATCCACTACTCATGGCATTTACATATTTAATGCTCATGAGGTTAAGGAGTTTAATTGTTAATATTTGCGAAGTACATTTTGAATGTAAATTATAACTAAGTAGAAAGTCATGCCACGCATACATATGTATATGCATTTCATGATGTGACAAAGTAAATCACTACATGTACAAAATTCTTCCATCTAGGAATTTTTATTTTTGCTCTATTCTGAAGCATTATCACATTGCGCTACTGCTCGTTCACCAGTCGAGGTTGTTGTTTTACAATATCCGACTTGCTGTCAATCATAAAATTATGAATAATATGCAAGACTTCTTTTGTTACTCACCCTATTTTAAATTTCAAAAAATCAATCGGGAAAGAATCTATTATTACAGATGTCAAGTGAATAATAAAAATCAATAATTGAATAATATCAATAATTTGTAGTAATTCTCCTTTTATTCAAAAGTTGTATAACAAAATTATCAAAAGCAATTATTGAATGATATTACATGTTTGATATAGTATTGCTCATTTAAGAAAGATTGTCACTTTTCCATTTTCCTGCAATTTATTTCTCTATAAACTAGCAAGATCATCTCATTTTTAATGATTTTAGTGTTGTGACGTTACTCATTTATGATCTCTTAGACGGATCTGTTCCTGTGTAAGTGCTTTTTTTTTTTTTATTTGAGTGCATTACGTTCAAATGAGGAACTATATTGTGATGATAATACATCAGATATAGTGTGTTTAGTAATTTAATAATGACATTAAATCTAAAAAGTATGACTATTAACTAAATGTAAGTTTGATTTAATTACCCCGATCAAATGTAATAGTATGTGAAGGCTATTACTTATTATGATCACGTGTTGGTTATTGTAAGTACTAGTAATCAACTTACAATCAAGGTGGGGGCTTTAATACTTTTATGATATATGATATATCAGACTAAGTTCAATACTTTTATGATATATGAGATATCAGACTAAGTTCAA
>JAJLTL010000193.1:0-15456 GCA_030568135.1 Vanderwaltozyma yarrowii
TTGAAGAACCAGTTGAAGAACCAGTTGAAGAACCAGTTGAAGAACCAGTTGAAGATCCTCCTGTGGAATTAATTGAAGAAGCAGTTGAAGAAGCAGTTGAAGAACCAGTTGAAGAACCAGTTGAAGAACCAGTTGAAGAACCAGTTGAAGAACCAGCTGAAGAATCAGTTGATGAACCAGCCGAAGAACCAGAAGTTGCTGAAGAATCTGAAGTTGTTGATGATGATTTAGCAAAGGACGAAGAAACAATTAAACAAGGATTAGAAAATGTAGCATTATAAAATGAGTATAATTAGTAACCATCTCATTTTTTTATGATCTTAATCTGTATTGTATTTTTTTACTTCTCTCTGCTGCTAAGAGTTCCACTACGAAAAGATTTATTCCTAATAGGCAAAAAGAAGTTCAACAATTTTATGGATATGGTCTCATTATTAGTCTATGTAAACTTAAAAACAAATGTATATAATATTAATAAAAAATTATTATTGATGAAAGTATTATTCAGTATTCTGAGAGGGATAATTAAGTAGATAACAGGGCTATTCGAGGGCTGGAAAATAAAGGCTTAGATGGGACTAAGATTGGATTTCTTTGCGTTTATTGACAGCTAGAATGGTTATCTTAAAACCTAACCATCTATCTATATATCGATTCTTCGATAATCTATTCCCGTGGTACACGATGTTCTTGTCCATTCTTCGTTTATAACGATTTTCTGCATAAAACATCTAACAAAAAAAAAAAACTATAAAAGGAAAGGAATAAAATTAAAAAGTTGAAGTTTTTTCTGTTAATGGGTACTACAATTTGTGCATCTGTTATTTTTATTGAGCAAAAATTAAAAGAGAGCAGGGTATAGCTTTTATGTTGGGAGATCAACATCAAGAATTATAAAGAGTGTATTACTTTTGGGTATTATATCTTTTTTATAAAACTTATAACGAACATGGTTCTTGCCTTTTACCAGAACCATCCGGGTGTTGTCTCTCTTTACAGGTAATGCTGGGCATAACTATATTCTCGTTATTTTTTGGAACACTTTTTCTCTTTTTATGTTCTGTTTTTGTATCATTATCATCATGATCATTATCAACAAGACATGGAATTGAATTCATTTTTTATATGTTCATTTTTAAACATATTATATTAACAGATTTAAAATGGAATTTTTATTTCGTTTTTTAATTCCATTGAAATCTAAATATTTCAATACTTTCTTTCTGTCATGAGTTCATGTCAAGAAAATATCGAAAATGGGTTTCATTCTTATTTACTAAACACTATTTCAATTAGAAATGATAATTAATACTAATATATACATATATATTCTTCTAAGGACATTATTAAAATATGAAGACCTACCCTGGTATACCCTATATTCAAATAGTAGGTCATAGTGTAGCCCTTTTGAAATGGCCAACCCTCTTTTATAGGGTTCCGCACATGACAAAAATAATTTTTAAAAATTTCGCGATATTTTTCCATTTTGAATTTATTTTTTTTTTTTTTTCGTGTTTTTGTATAGCAATTTTATTTTAAATTTTTGTATTTGTACCTTTCGAAAATGGAAATTATACAAACTGGAGGTGTACTTTCCAGTAAGATCTCTGCAGAACTGGATATCCGTCAAATGTCCATCTCCTACATTTCTTTTTTTATCAGGTCTGTTTGATTATTTATTTACATTTCTTTCATATGGTGTCCATTTATGACAATGACAGTGGTATTCTGACACTTTGGTGTTTTTGGCGTATCTGTGTCTACCTATTTTTTTTTCAGATAACACACATTTTCATCAGAATTATTGGATTAATATATAACAGATGACTATCTTGAAAATCAGTCTAGCAAAGCTAGGGGCAACGATAATTTATTTGTATATATATATTTGATATATTATCTCTGTTGAGTGTAAAACTAGTGAGTATCCTGGTACCTCTATCTCTGGGAGAAAAATTACATATATAGACAGACAGAGTCGATAATGTTTAAAATAGACCAATATATGACTACTATATCGGTCGTATCATCCATAGACCAAATAACTTCATGGGAAACTGCAACATTGGTTAAAAGAGCTACTGGTACAGAAACTTCATCTGCTAGTACCACTGAATCTACTACTAAATCTTCAACAACATGTACAGGAGACAAAGCAGGGTGTGTACATAAAAAAACAGATACTGGTGCATTAACTATTGGTCTTGCTGTTGGTATACCGGTTGGTGTTGTATTAATTGGTTTAGCTGTCATACTGTTTATCGTTTATAGAAGAAATAAAAAAGAGGCACATGATGACTTCGATCCAGAATTTGAAGGTGATGTCACATATATGACAGACACTAAAGGAATCCCATATAATCTTGGTAGCAATGAATCTGAAGAATCCATTGAATTCAAGACTACATCAGAAAAATTGGACTCTAGACAACCACCAACTAATCCGTTCATCGAACAAACAAGCAGTATTCGTTCGGGAAATAATAGTGTTGTTCAGTTACCAGAAAACATTGATGTATCTTCCATAAGAAATTTCGCAAAACAGTTACATGATTCTTCTATTGGTGGTTATTTTATTGCATCGGGTTCAAGAAAGAATAGTATCATTTCCCAACAAGTCAATGTACGTCCTTTGAATAACTTATCATCTAATAATATCAACTCTTCTCTGAAAATTGTAAAATCAAGTTTGGAATTAGGGGAAACAAATAATGATCAATCTAGTGAAAATATTCTTAAAGTACAAGCTATTGGGACTCCAAATTTTTCTAATGGTGAATTTTCAAATAACCATCCAAATGCAGATACATCGATAAGGGATATTGACGATGATAATTATAATTTAACTCTGAATTCAAAAGAAGAGGAAGATATTCAAAGACTAAAAAGTATTTACAGGATATATCTCGATGGTGAACTAGAGCAAGACACAAGCAACCAAGACGATAATGCTGTAGAATCATCTATCAACATGAGTAATAGAACAATAACAACGGCAGAGACTGTCGAATCTTTTACCAATCCAATGAGCATCCCAAATAATGATTCTCAGTTGACATTAGAGACTACGATAACTGAGGTAATTGATGATTTCAAAGAAAAGAATCAAACTCAAAGCCCTCAATATATGAATAATGAAAATAACGAAGTTCCTAAAGACCTTTTAGAAATTATTCCAACCAATACCATGTCTAGAGCAGTATCTTCAATTTATTCAGAAATATCAGTCGAACCTATGCATGGTACACCTGCATACATACCTAATACGAAAGTTCAACAATACCGCCAAAAGCAAAATGTTCCAATTGTAAAGAATGCACAATCAATATATCCTCAAACCAATTTTCAAGTGGATAATGGATCTATGTATTCAAATCAATACGCTCCTTCAGGATATTCATATCAGGATTCGCAATCAGTTTACTCACGCCAGTATTATCATCCACAGATCCATGAGACTATACAAGAACTACCGAATCCATCAAAACTTGTATACTCAGCATCAACTCATTCGTTAACATCTTTCAAAAATAAGGCCAAAATATCTAACTTGGCTCCATTAAATCCTGTAGGCATAAATGGAACTGTTTTGAATCCTATGGATCATCCAGATATGTTTTATAAACAAACAATAAATATTGAAGAACAATATCAACAACAACAAGCTGGATCAAATATTTCAGATTTGAATAAGGCGGGTGTTCCATTACCATACCAATTAAGACAAAGTATTGTCATGACAGATCCATCCGTACTTACCATCACATCAAGATATAAACCAGCGGGTTCGTTTAGGAAGATTCAAAGTACTGGATCTAGAAATAACAGTATTACTACACAAACTAATCCATTCGATCAAAAATTAAATTCTCGTGTCAGTGGCTTGTTAGAAGCTACAGATACGGTTCAACATGTAAATGTTGGTGATATCTTACCTCATAGTGGAACAAATGAAGATTTAAGAAAACAATTGGGATCTTCTCATAATTATGCCAATAATTTTTGATTTCTCCTTTGATGGAGTTCATTCGATCCAAGGAAGCTTACAAAGTTAATTGGCTTAATACTGCATATATAGGTTTATATATTGGGTCTTTTCAAATATGTATTTGATAAATTTTTTTTATCATAACCACCTTGTATAATTAGCTAATAAGTTCAAACATTAAGAATTTTTAAATATATTATATATATTATATATATTATACATATTTTAAATAATAAACCATTAAATTAAAAGCTGAGAAAAAGAAGCGTATTGTATCAATCTAACTCAGATGGTTTTAATAAACCTCCGATTCTTGATGCATTCTCCCGTTCTTTTAATTGACGTTCCTTAGCATCGATCTCTTTCTCCTCGGCAAATAAATAATCGGTAGGGTCGCCACCAACCTCTTTAATTTGAACCAAAAAATCTCTTAGTGTACCGTTGAAACTAGCTGGATTGTCGTACTGTCTCATTAAGGAAGATAAGAAACCACGAACTTGTTCATTTGTAAGATGTGGAAAAGCATTTGTTAGCATATTAGTTAAAAATCTATATAGGTATTCTTCGTTAGATGTACCTATTTCAGCTTCTCCCGGTTTATATATAGCAACCATTATAATATTTTTTTCTACTAATGAGATTAGTCTCATCAAAAGTAAAGATTGTTTGGAAAATCCAGATTTATGATCTGAATCTGTTAACACATAAAATGTCTCACTCAATAAAGTACAATAATATGTGGAATAAAATTCATTAGCAAATACTGGCGTCTTACCCATATTTTCAATATTTTTTATTAAATCTATTGCAATTTGTAGCCCATTAATTTCTACATCTCTATTATTATGTTTAAAAGCCCAGCAGACAGCATCAATAAATAATTTAAAGGCAGCATTTGGCAACTCTAATAAAGAGCTAAAACTTTTCTCATTTATTACTCTTAGCAATTTATAGAATTCAACACGATGTTCGGGATATTCAGTCAAGTCTTTGTTAATCATATTTAAAGTACATTCAAAGACACTTTGTAGAATTAGAATAATGCCTTTGGAAATCATATGACCAACTTTGTTAACTACAGTCGTCATACAGTTTAAAACTTCAGCATCCCTTGCATCAGGGGTATTATTCATGTAATCTTCTAGTACTAAATTTAATAATGGTTCGATTAGGTCATTGACCACATCATTCAAGTTTTTCGCTTTAGATATATATATTTCAATCAATATCAAAATTTCTTTCTTAATAGTTCTCAAACCACGTACTACTGGTGTCTTAGTTGCAATTAAACCATCTTGAGAAACCTTCTGAGAAATCATGGATGATACAGCACGGTATAATTGAAGCATATTAAAATAAATATGGCCTAATTGAGGGTAGTACTCTGAACCCATTGCCTTACAAACTGATACATTCACCTTGATAATATTCGCAACTATTTTTGTGGTTTCAGTATCTAATAATAAATCTGGCGTTGACATTGATTTTTCTATTAATGAATCCCAGGCCATATTTGGCAATAGCATTAGATTTTCTAATAATTCATTCCTCACTGATTCTTTTCTTTGATCGCCTATGATAATAGCACAGGCTTGGTAAAATGTATGCACCTGTTGAGGACGTAGGTCCGAAGTGGTTTCTTGAAGATCTGCAATAATAGTTTCAATAAAAGGATCGGGTTGATTTGGTTGTGGAACCAAGAAATGTGCTTTACATTTTTGTACAATTTTAATAAATGTATCACATGCCATATCTTGTACACCCTCATGGGTCTCATGCATAAATTCGAATAACTTCAATACAACGGTTTTTAAGAAATTCCAATGGGCTTTTAAGAAACGTGGATATTGTCCAACAACGTACATAATATTTGATGCTACCACAGCTTTGTTGTCTTTACCCTTTTTTTTTTCAGTTAAAGTTAACAAGTCCTTGATAACTGTAACAACAAATCTCTTTTCAGTGTCTTCACTCATCGTCCCAGAAATAGAACCAATTGCCCAACAAAGAGTATTGATATTATGCCAAGACCACTCTGAGCCATCTATTTGCCTTGCTAATTTATTTACCATAATATCTTCGATATCAATTACGTCTAAATGAGTTAAATAGACAAGGACTTCTCTTTCTGATTTATATAATTGAATTGTATCTGATTCTCTTACAAACTCCCTTACAATTTCACCTTCATCATTTTCAACAACTAAAACTTCTTCAGGTCTAACCATATTTTCAATAACAACCCACCTTAATTGAGAACATATTTCATCATAAATATGCTTCTTTAAAGGAAATTTTTTTAGAAATTCAGGGCTTGTTGCACCATTACTTGCTGCTGAAGAAAGTTCGATTATTGGCAACCTTTGGATTTCTTGGTATAGACTTGCCACTAAATCATGCCAATAATCTAGTGTAGTTTTGAATATTTCCCTTTCATCAACCTTTGATAATTGAATCAAGTATTGATGAGAATTTAGTAGTAGCTGTCTTAAAGATTCATCACTCTCTAATAAATTTCTATGGTTCATTAAAAAAGTGGTCAAAAACATTGCAAAATCTTGCAAAAAAGCCTGATCACTACTATTTGCAGATAGGTAGGTTTCCTTTAAATTTGCTGTTATAGGTATAACATGAAGTGAAATTTGTTGTAAAGTATTTTGAAAATACATAATAGTTTGAGATGTTATTGTTATATTATCTTCGGGAATTAATAATTGTGATACTTCAGTTAAACATTTTAATGTCACTGCTCTTGTATTTGGTGATGCTAAAAATTTATTACTTAGTAATTCTAAGATATTGGTGTCAAATATATAAGAGTATGGTATCCAATGCATATATCTAAGTAATGATTGTAATGTAGCTACAATCAATGTAGCTGATGCAGCTGTTTCCAATACCTGGAAACACAATCCGAAAATCTGTCCAAATTCATTTGACATTGATTTCTTCAACTGCAATGCTTTTGCTTGGGTAAGAGTTTCAGCAGAATAGTCAAATACTTCTTCTGATAATAGTTTTAAAATAATCATGTTATTTTCACAAACATTTACAGAAGATGAAGAACTATCTATTAGTTCTGGAATAAAAGTAGGCCAATTATGTGGCCATTCTTGTTTCAAGATCTGTACTAAAATTAAATCAGATTTATTAATTAAGTTTTTTTGTTGTTGAAATGTAGCTGTATCTTGGCAAAGACTAATGATCATACCCACTACAAAATTTCTGATCCCAACCCTTTGTTCATCAGGTAAACGCTTCCATCTAGTATTGATTAATTTATCCAATATTGACAGTCCAATAAACTTAGTATATGGATTATTAGAGAATTGCAGGATTTGATCAGCTCGTTGCCATGCATCGGGATGATCTTGGAACTTAGTAAGTAAATATTGTGCCTCCTGTTGTTGTTCTCCAGATCCATTATAAAATGTGTCTACTAATCGATCTAATTGATCAATATCTAGATCTTTTGTAAAATCCAAAAGTGAGCTCATGTGTAACTTTGAGAGAGAAATTAATAACTCTATTTCTATTTAATATTGCTTTTATCTTTTTTGTGGGGAAATATGATTAACACACAATTCCCTAATATATCTTTCTTATTTCAAATGCAAACCCCTATAAGTAAAATAAAATTAACTATTTCACCAATATATATGTATCTATATGAACCTATATAATGTAACTAAAGTATATGAAACGTGTTTCCCCTTTCTCAATTTAGTTATTTCCATTATCATTGATTTTATTTTATGTTTTCAAAATTTTTTGATATTCATCTTAATCAGCCGATGATTTCAATTACCTATTAGTAAAAGAAAACAAAGGTGAAATAATGTGAATCTTTGATCCACTCAGTTGCATAAAGCAGTTGATCAATCTTACAAACAAGATACGTAATACATTGTTATGGTTTTCTATAGTGTACTTATATGCGTACTTAATTTATTGAGGGTCATATATATATATATAGACATTATTCAAAAATGCACTTGAAAATAAAAATATGCAAAAAATAGGCTGAAAAGTTAAAAAAGATATATGCATAGGATATTCATAGTTTGGAAATATGATTGTTTCAATGATTGAAGAATATTTATCCTCTTCTTCTGGTTTTAAAACTCAGTAATTTTTTAAATTTCCACCTTTCTATGAACATTGACATAATCTCAATAATTCTATCACTTTCGAGATTAGTCTTGATTTTCTCTATTGTATATAGATATAAAACGTATTGATCAATGCTCAAGCATTTATTTGGATTGTATATTTTGAATAGTGGAATAGTATTCAATAATTCCTTGAACTTGATTTCGCTGTCATAACTGTTATCATATTTCACATAGTGGTAAAATCTACTATATTGAATCTTCCTTTGTAATAATTCACTTCTAGTAGTCTTATTATCTAGCATAATATTTAAACCATGTAAGTCGACTTTCACATCATACGGATCATTTGTGTTAACAATCATATAATTTTTAACGATATTTTTTATCGCCAAAGGCTCTTCCCAAAGTTTAAATGAAAGCAGTCCATTAAAAGAATGCATTAATTTGGGCAAATCTTGGTATATAATTTTACCAGTCCCATGATAATCAAATTTTTCCCAGGCATTCACAAACTTTTTTATGTCAGCTAATTTAATCCCACCCTTGGCACTATCACTACTGTATACATAACTGAAATTAGTGATAAGAAGTGATGTATACATATTTAAAAGAATATACATGGATAAAATGTTCCATGAAATTAATAGAATATAAGCCAGTACAATCGATCCACAATCGCTAGAATAACCATTAACATCACTACTACAATATGGTACAGAAACTGCCAGATCCTCCATAATATAATTCCAGCCTTCGCCAAAACTGCAACGAAACAATAGTATCATAGATTTTGGTACAGTCCTGAAATTAATATTACCTGACGTATTAGGACCAAATTTTGTTAAACCAAATAACTCATTCAATGTTATTGCATATGCCAAAAATAACACCGCCCATGTGTATGTCAATGATAAGATATGTTTACTACTTGCTATTGCAGTTTGCGACAAATGAGCAAGTGTGTCATTATATGGAATCACGAAGAGAAATACTAACGATCGGAAAAATTGCGAGAAGCTATTGCTTACAAATTGACTTTCGCTAGTCTTCAAACTGATACAGGAAAATATAAAAGATTCAAACACAATCATAAATTTGAGAAACTTCCATCTAGTTCGAAAATATAACTTTCTCCCACATGCATGCCAAGAACCCAACTCTTGGAATAGGAGTATCATCGTAGTGAAGAAAAGGCAGACATCGCTATAACCAAAATCAGTAACTGAATGGTAGTATACTTGGGAAATCAGCATTGCTATATGTACAAAGATAGTAAGTTCCAATAAAAAATTGTAATAGCGGTTGTTTTTTTTTATACAAAGGTTGAATAATGACAGTTTCGTTTTAGAAAGCGTAGTTAGATCTGGTGAAGATTTCGGGATAACTTGGGAAAGAAGTTTCTGTGAATCAATCCAAGCTTTTTGTTCTGTTGTGTCATAAGCAATCCCGCTGGCCTCCGAGTGAGATGTCACAATTAAAGAAACAAAAATATTCAGAATTATAAGCATGCTCAGCAAATTGAATAGAAGAATAAAAATTGAATTTTGGCTTGAAGCAAATGGTGACGGGATTGTTCCAGAACCAGTGGTATTCATTAAATTTTCTAATAGATCAACCCAACCCTCAAGAGATAGAATTTCAAATAAAGATTTCAAACTTACACTGAACGAATCGAAGTATAAATATGGTTGTTGGTATACTCTGGGCATCATTATATCCCAATTAAATACAGCACCTGGATGTTCATTATAGCATCCAAATCTATCAACAGTAGAATCGTTACAACTTCCAAGCTGACCTCTAAATAAACTTAGTCCCCAAACAGTAAATGGATAAAGTAAACAAAATGAAACATAAGCAGCTTCTGTAAATTTTGCCATGCCATCAAAGATAATTGTTTTAAATGTTTCTGTAGCTGCATTACTCACTGTTATACACCTTAACACCCTTAACGCTGTAAACGGTTTAAATGTATTTGCTAACATATCATTGTTACTAATGGTAAATATAACATCGAGCCACATATATAATAAAACAACAAAATCAATTCTATTCCATCTATTTCTAATGTAAGCGTTTGGTGAATAAATAAAACCATCTGCTATTGTCCTTATAAAAAATTCAATGGTAAAAACACCAGTAATAGCAATGTCACAGTAAGTAGGCCAATCCCAGAGTGAAATATTGAGTTCTCTTCTAAATAAAGGAGTCATGAAGCATGAAAGAACTAACAGTAAAAGGGTAGCACTAATTGATATAAAGAGAAAGATATCTCTTAGAATGTATTTAAAATAATTATTACTGTCATCATTTTCAGAGTTATCACTTTCGAAATGTATGCCATCTGTTCTATTTCCGTGACTTGATGGAACAATTCTTTGACATAATTTTCGCAATTTGTTATTAGGAGTGAAGATCAAATAAGAAGAATTGAACAGAGGATGTTTCCTTAAATATGATATCTTCTCGTCTCTGTATTCATCAATTGCAATTGTAAACGATGTATCATTTCGAATTTCTTTTTTTTCGAAGATAACTTTTGGTTTTCTATAGAAGGGATTTGCTGAGTAAGATATGTTTTTTAAATAACGGTTGTGTTCAAGATATTTCCACAACATAGACCATTTACTCACCACGTCGTCGCCAACATAAAGCTCTTCCCCAAAATAATTCAAGTTCTTTGACAAATCCATTATTGCAGAACCAGTAAGTAGAAATTTTCTAAACTCCTTTGATTCCTGAGGTAAGTTACTTTTAAATATTCTTCGTTTGAGTCTCTGAAATAATGTAGGATGGTTTATCTGTTTTATTCTTTCTGGATATGTGTGTTTCAAATAATATTTGATTTGTGAGATTCTTTTATCAACTTTTTCGGTATGAAAACTGCTGGCAATCGATGCAATTGAGAGGTTCAGAATGAAGAAGTTGGAAACAATAAACCAAAATATTAGGAAGATGGATGATGTAAATGCGTAGAATGAATTGGGTGAATTTGCTTTTACATTGTATAGTATCTCAGTCCAGTTTTCTGTCGACGAAATTATGAATAATGACAAAAAGGAATTTGGTAATGAAAACGAGCCAAATTGAAGTGAATCAAGGAGTTCCTGTGGTAAAATTCCCTGATAAAACATTGAAGCAATAATTGATACTAAGAACATAAATAAAAAATAAAATGATGATAAGTTCCAAATAACCCCACCATTTTTAAACAATTTTATCCATACATCTCTGGTTACTTTAAATGTAGCAATGATTCTATAAAATCTTGATATTTGGAAAACTAAAAGCCAATTATAGAGTTGTCCTAAATTGTGTCTCTTCTGAACCAAGCAAATTACAAATGTAATTATTGCTATAATAAAATCAAAAACATAGGAGAAACGAGTAAAGAACAACCAAATATTTGGGAGGTAAAGTATCAGCCTTATTAACGATTCTGCAAACAGAATTCCGGATATGATGCGTTCTGTCTTTAAGATAAGATCCATTAATTCGTCAGAACTGGAAGAAGTAATTATACAACGTACATTTAAGCTGGCAACAATCAATGCTACAAACATCCACTCTATTTTGTTGTAAATTCTTATACAAAAAACAGACCATGCTGGTAATTCCGATTCTTCTGCTTTAAAACAACAATAACTCCAAATATATCTCAGATATTTTATTAGATGATTATCTGATGACCTATCTTTCTGGTCAGTAGATCGGTTACCAGCTAAAGTAAAAGATGATATTAAAACGGCAATCATTAAATTCAACATCCATAGATTTAACACAAAGGCAGTTAAAATAAAGAAAAGACTGGAAGTAATGACATCAGAATCAATAGTGTAATACATAAGATCTGTAAAAGTATTCGAACTTATAATTACAAAAATTAATTCCATAGAATTAATAATATTATCAAAACTAATTCTCCCATTATATGGATTTTCATTAGAAATGCATTTTGAATATTCTGGACAATAAAACCCTTTGGTAACATTACTGCTTGAACCATCAGTATATTCATAACTTTTGGGTATTTTTGTGACAGGTTCTAAATAACCACCACAGAATTGCATATCATATGTATATGTATCATTAGAATCATTTGGGTTTGTCCATATACATTGTCTTAGGAGCGAACCTCTGAATAATTGAACACCTAAAATAGCAAAGAAAATCCAAAAATATAAAATCACAAAACCAATACTAATCAACTGAGGAAATCCATATTTAATTCTAGTTAATATGGAATTGATACCAGGATCCATGGATAATAATCTAATTATTCTCATTACAGCAATTGTTCTGAACCAAACAATCCCATGGCTAATGACAGCATTATTCGCTGACAGAAAAAAACCAATCCAAAAGCTACAAGTCGCAATAAAATCAAGTTTGTTCCAAGCTGATCTTAAAAAAGCCCTTTCGTTGTTATATGAATCGGTAGGTGGGTGTGATTCCAGGTTGGCATCCAGTTCAGTTTGGTTAGTATAGGGAGAGTTATCATTGCTATTGTTGCGAGAGTGTGAGTGATCAGAAGAAGAGTTCGATATTCTATGTTTTGCTAGAATTTTTAAAAATGATGATAAACCAATACAGTAAGATAGAGTTCTGTATTTTATTTTCTTAACCGAACATAGTTTAGAGTCATCCCAAAATCCAAACGCAATAATTTTAGTAATATCATTGGCCGTAAAAATAATATAAATGACAAAGATAATACAATCAATAGCACTCCTCCAACTATATAGAAAGTTAAAATCAGATGGGGTATATGTCCTTATAGAAAGTAGTATTATAAAAAGAACCAAAAAGTATCTCATAATACGCTGATAAATTCTGTGATATTGTAAACGTGCTAGTTTTAAGCGAAAAGAATTTGTAGGTGTAAACAACTTTACCGAATTTCCATACAATTGCATGATAGGTCTGGCTTCTACTTCTTGAGATATTTCAGTAATTGGATTTTTATAACTTTTTTCTTCAAAAGAATTAATTGTGTCATGTTGATTATAATTGTAAGTAATGTTGTCACTTCCTGACCTTAACGTATTACTTCTATCCTCTCGAACATTATAATTGCTTGTAGGTGAATTAAAGTGAAGACCTGAAACGTTATTTACGTAAGTGTTCTCTAAGAAATCATTCGATGTATTAATATTATTGATGGGTTCATTAGATGGTAACCATTCTAAACTCTTGTCATTCAATGCCGCATGAAAGCTTCCTTGTAGATTAGAAAACTCGTCCATTTCATCTGGAGATATATATGATAGTACCCTTTGGGATCTGTCTAAAAGACCCGCATTTGAATTTGCTGCGGAGTCCGGTACAATTGAACAACCAGTCGAGTATACTTCTGATATTCTATCATCATCCACAGTTCTTATACGTTCTAATCTTAAAAAGTCCCAAGTATTATCATGTTGATATATTTGTCCGTTTGATTGCTTTTCAGAAAGGCTATGTACAGAAGAATGTTCACTGGGATCAGGTACAGTATACATTAGATTTTTATCTGCAAAGGGGTTTCTTGCTCTTATATTTAAAGATTCCATCTCAGATATATTTGAACTAGATGAAATGTTTATATTATCAAAACCATAACGTCTATCATTTTTCAAACTATTATTATGCATTTCATATTTTTGCTTCCTATTATCAGTACTATTTGGTGTTGAACCAGCATGTTCATTCACTACCCATTTAATAGGATGTAATTGTGGTGCTCTCAATCGAATATTATTGTTCACTGTCATATTATGAAGTTTGTATTGTTCATTACTAGCCTGTCCTATATGCTCATCTTTTTCAGTTCGTACTTTCTTTTCATTTACCATTATTTCGAGAAATTCTCTACTATAGTATTAATATGCAATTAAAATAAATTGGTTGTAAAGCAATTCTAAATTGAATTTACAAATACTCTACCATATGAAATATAGGTATGCTTGTGTATATGTATATGTATGTATGTGTGTATGAGTCTTTATATATATCGTTACTCAGTTTTAAATTCTTTGATTCATATCAGCCTCAGTATTATTTTGCAATGGGGCCCCATTTTTCAAGGCTCAGATTAATTGCTGTGATAATATCTTAAAAAAGTTACCAAGTAGGTACATTTTGACATTTACCCAAAAAAATCTATTAATATGAAAACGGTTGCACCTATTCTATTTGAGACGTATTATAGTATCACTGTTAGAGATTATTGAAAAATAATAGATAATGTAAGAATTTTAATATTATATTAACAGTTTTTATCTAGGATCATTGATATATACAATTAGTAAATATTTATGTGTATGTATATATGAGAAAGTGAAGGTGAATGTGTACGTGAATATCAGTTTTATTATTTGATTCAATAAAACACAATAATTTATTAAATTGTTGAATATGCTCTTCTTGTTTTAGTATTTCAATACAATTTTTTTAGTAGTATTTACATGTATGAGATTTTTGAAATTTGAAGCACTAGGAAATGAGAAGGTAGAACAGATGATTTTATTCTCCATAATTACTACTTCTTTTTATTTTTACCTTTAGCATCTTTACCTTCTTTCATCTTTGTTGGAGCACCTTTACCACGACGTTTTCTTCCTTCCACAGCAGATAATCTATATTCTTCTTCAGGATCAACAAACTTCATATCTGGATGCAGCATCTTCAAATGTTTGAATTTCAATGTGTCTGGATTTCCATAGTACCCTGCTACTGCACTACCTTTAAGTCTTTTCGCTAATATTTTAGAACCAGTTCTTACACCAGTTGGATTAAAATTTTGATCAAATATTTTCGCAGACAATTCAGCTACTTTCAATAATCTTGTCTTCGACACAGTCATGATATGTGGATATGTGTGTTCTATTGGAATAGTATCAATGCTACTTGCTTGTTACAGTTGATTCCAATCTCTATTTAAGATCCTTTACTTATTAGTTTTTAATTATATATATACTTTTATTCACTTATTATATTTGTTCAAATTTATCGTTTCCATTAGGGAACCGCTCCCGTCACAATGTACGGAATCGAAGGAATATACAAAGTACCATACAAGTAATGAAAGGTTTTTATTGATTAAACCCAGATCTATATATAATACTGGAGGCAAAAAAAACGCAGTTGATTTAATGATAGAATACCTATGGTCACCTTTAATTAAAAATTAGACATATGTATATGGGATAACTATATAAATATATATAAAAGAAAAAAAAAACTAAAAAAAAAAAAAGGTTTTAAGTTTTTAGTTTAATTCTTTTGCATTTAACAATTACCAGGAAGCATTTTCGGTGTTTTCTTCAGCCCATTCAGTAGCTTCAGTTTGTTCTTCAGTGGCTTCTTCAG
>JAJLTL010000194.1:0-15429 GCA_030568135.1 Vanderwaltozyma yarrowii
AGACTCCGTGGCCAAGCTGGTTAAGGCGTGCGACTGTTAATCGCAAGATCGAGAGTTCAATCCTCTCCGGGGTCGTTTATTTTTTAAATATTTTTTGATTTTGATCAAAGAGAAAAACCCAAAGCATTTCCTAAAAATTATTTAGCCGCTAACAATTTATATAAATAAACCTTAAGTACAAGAAAGTCGTTGTAATACAGATAGTTTGATAGAAAGTATAGTTTATTTGTTAACTAGTTTTTTTGATGCATATGGAAGTTGTTAACTATACATTTATTAATAAAGATAATTTAGAGACGTAAATATATCCATAGGAAGAACAGAAAGATTGAAACGCTTGCCATCGATGTCGTTTCACATCACAGTTCCTTTTAATTAAATTATTATTCATATTCAACATTCATAGAGATTATATATTTAAAATGTTTGATGGGGACCTAAATTGTATCTCATACTGAAATGATATTCAAATATTATCATCAATGATTTACTTATATATGGCTATATTGTTTGTCACGTGTGGGCTATAATTTTTTGGCGGGCCAATTTTTATTAAGGTGGTTTAATTCTGTTGGGTAGATGATTCAAGTTCGACAAAGAAATTGAATATATATGATAATGGGTGCTAGGTATATTTATATCTACTACTCATATGATATTATTTGTTATAATATTTAGAATACTATTATTCAGAAGCTAAAATATCTTTAGAAAGTCATTAGAAAAGAAATTTGGCTGTATTTAAATTTGGAACGTGAAATTTATAATGATCGCCTTTGATAATTTACTTACTGTGCTATCTCTTGCGTCTAAATTTTTGAACCAAGATGATTTGGTGTCATTATCACAGACATGCAAAGAAATTAACAATAAAATAGCAGTAGATGCAATTTATGAAAAAATTATTATCACAAAGGAGCCAGTTATAGAAACAGACGATCACTATTTCTTCAAGAATAAATTTACATACTTATCAGGTTACAATGAAATTACTAAAACAGATGATCAAAATGACTTGTTTTTATATGATAGAATTCAAAGGTTATTAACGACACCTCATTTAAATCGCATAAAGGAATTAGTGATCACTGACGATTGCTTTTATGATGTTGAAAATGGAACCCCTCTTCTAGTTGAGTTGGTCAAGAAGATTATCAATCTTGATCTAGTCGAAAATTTACAAATCATGGATCCTTTATTGTTTGAAATGGTTTACCCAGAATATTTAGAGTTATCAAATTTAAAGAAATTAAAATTGAATGATTTTAATGATATTGTAAATTCGAAATCTTTAAAAGAAGTTAAATCACTCGAATTTATATTACAACAGAACATTGATAGTTTCCAAATAGACAGATCATTATTAGAAAATTTAAAACATATGTTTGATGTGCAACTAGAAGAATTAATAATTAAAGACACTCAAAATTCAAGTCTGAGGTTTTTTGAATTTATGTCAAAATCCAATGTACCTATAAATAAATTAAGGGCATTGAAATTCGAACATCTACATGGAATTCAAGATTATAATACAACATTGAGGGACTTAGATTCTCATGATATATTGCAAGTAATTGATCTTATCAAGATTCAGAGAATAGAGATGTCGGTTGCATGCGAAGTGAAAGCGTGCTCCTGCTTAAATAAGTTTTTACAAACTATTGCACCAAAATTAACCAAATTGACTAGTTTAGGCCTAATAGAAAACACTGTTGTAACACAAGGTGATCATAACACCGAAGAAAATTGGGATATCACCATGGGTAAATTTCTTCTCAGCATTCCTAATGTTTCAAGTAATTTAAAAGATCTCAGTATTAGACATAATCCACCAAAGGATGGAGAACAGATAAACAGTGTTGATGGTAATTATTTCCGTAGAAGGGATTTATATCGTGAGATCCTGTTGAATTTGAAATCATTAGAAAAATTATCATCTCCTTCTATATTATTGGCATTATCCTCTTATGATATTCTGATTGGGGACTTATTATGGAATGGTTGTCTATGTGAATATTGTGAAAAGTTATTGCCTATATTAGATAGTTACGTCATGAATCATCAACATTATTCACAGATTGAAGGTTCATTTAAAGACATCTCAGTCACAAATTTTTTTGCATACATCAATAATATCATGACTCAAAGATTTAATCATCAGTTAACTTGGGATTTAGATATCTGGTCCTTCCCTCCAACGAACAAAACCTGGGATTTCCATGGTTTTGAGAATATCCGTCATTTTGATGACTATGATTGTAAATTCGGAGATACAGTATTTACAACTGTTCCAAAAGTTTTGACACATTTTTTCAATGGATACATGGATCATATAGTATTAATTTTACCAAAGTTAAAAGTTCTAAATTTCTCTGGCATATATTACACTATCGACAATACAACCCATAAATACGAAAGTGTATATGATTGATCCTATCGCATTAATCCCAACAACCCATTAATTCAAAATAGAAATCCCTATTGATTCATTAAATTACAAACATTTCATCTTGTATTTAACATACTTTTATATATCATCTTCTTCTTTCACTAACACTTACACCATTACACCCATGCATCACACGACTTTCTTTTCTCGTGCTTTGTTCGAAAGATCTCTTTCCCATATTTTTGAAACTTTAAATTTACTAAAAGGATATCTGGAAAGAATAAATATATGTATACGGATATTTATAATTATATGAGTAGTTGGATTGAATGGGAAGTTTCCTCATATAAGGTAAGCAAGTCGTCCAATAGATACTACTTTAACTATAAATATTCCAACCTTTGGTGTATAACTGGGCTCAAAGACTTGAAATTATTCCTCACCGTCTATCATTTCATTTCAAAACATCCATTTCGCTTCACCTTATATTTTCCCTTTTTAAGGCTTTCAATATAAAATTATAAGGACAGTTAACACCTGACATATTATTGAATTAATCAATTGTCATAAATTGTACTGTGCATTCCTGTAGATATACGTTATTAAACTTTTTATTTTTCAGTTCACGTCTTCTTTTTTTTATTTTTTTTTGGTTCATTGTTGTTCAGTCCAATTTCTCAGTATTTGATTCAATACTAATACTGTTCAATTAAGTCAAATTCTTTACAATTTGTTTTTTTATTCCATTATATTATATTCTTATAACTCCTCATGAACTTTATCAGAATAAATGCTACGAAAAAGAGTGATCATTTCAACAAAACTGAGTTGCTTCTGTAGAGCATCAATAACAATAAACGTTCATAGTAGACGATCAATATTTATGAAAAAGGGAACAGAAAAGAAGAGAGTCACTGAAAATGAAAACTGGCTTAAAACAATAAATGAAGATAAATTATCATCCCCACGTAATTTTAATTCAAGCCTTTTACCTGATGAATTATTTCAACTACCGACAACCAAATATAAAGAAAACACAGAACTGAATCCTAGGATAGATCATATACCAGATAATGTTTTTAAAGAAGAATGGAATACTAAATTTTTAATAGCTTCAAAAGAAACAGTTAGAGAAGTTGAATCTGTTATTCGAACAAAAGCAAAAATATTTTCTGTTAGTCAACTGTATATATTAGTACGATCACTAGAAATGTTTCAAAGAGTATATGATATCCATGAACTATGCTCTGTATACCTTTCCCATATTGAAAAAGAAACTAATCTTTCCAATGAATACCAAAACCTTTTAATTATTTTCCTAAGAAACGAAGCCAAGCTTAAAAATTATGATATGTGCGAAGCTCTCTTTTCCTTATTTATTAAACTCCCGGTTGTGGATCCAAAAATGATTCAATTAGGACTAAAAGCATTCATTAAAAATGATAATTTTAATCTAGCAAAAGAATTTTACATTCAAGCATTGAATAATCCAGAAATTTTTCCATTAACTGTTAAAGAATTATATTTACTCCTCATTGAAGTATTTTCATTTAAAGATACTGTTTCAATGGATTTCATCTATAAATTATGGCTAGAGAAAAAATGTAGTAAAGACATAATCTCAAAAAATGATCCTAATATTAGAGTATTAGGATTAATGCATACAGCATATATGGTTTCAAATGATACTCGCGCATTAGAAACTTTTCTTGATAGTGAATATGTCATAAGATCCAAATATTTAAGCAGTCTTGATTATGAAATTAATATGTTCACATATGATCTTTATAATCCAAATATTGACCTTGAATCCATTGAAAACATCCAAGGGAAGGTTGATTCTTTTATAGAAAAATTAGAAAATAATGATAAAAAGAGACGAAGCTTCTATTTATCATCATTGAATGTTGCAGTAACGAATAATAATTATTCCTACTTAAAATATATTACTCAAAAAATATCCAAGGATAAAACAATTGTATTTGATGCTTCATTTCATACTGTCATTGCCAAATATTTTGCCAAAAACGGTTCCATTTCTGAATTATTAAATTACTACGATAAATTGGTTTTTAATTTGAATGATAATTCAATTACGATTAATGCAAAAATGATATTGCTATTCAGAGACTGTTTGGTTGAAAAATACGGAATATTAATCAAGGAAATAAAAAACGAATTCAATATACTTATTAATACAGAAAAGTATTATAAAGAATTTTACTGGTTAAGAGCTTTAAATCATTCAATCTCTCAAGTTTTAGAATATAAAATTATGGGTGGGAGAGAATATAAGATACCTTCCCTAAATGATCTTGACTTTAAAAGATATCAAGATTTTGAAAAGAGCATTTTATCTGGGAATTTAATAGCTTCAGAAAGTATATTATTAGATACAATCCGAAGGGGAATAAAACCCAAGTTTACTCTTTGTTACTTGATATTACAACTTTGTTTAAAGCAGAATAATTTAGCATTTGCCAAGATAATAGATGAATATATTGGTTCATCATTTAATAATGTTCCTATAAAAGTCAAGATAATGTGGTTAAAATCACAAGTTCGGAACAGCTATTGGTCAGCAACTGAAGGAGACAATAAAGAAACAAAATTGAATGAAAAATTAGAAGCAAATATTGTGAAAGATTTTGTTCATTTACACAAAAGACAATTAAAATTCGAAAATTATATTCAATTATCCTTAATTAGCATTACAATAAAAGATTTAGAATCTGCATCATTATTACTGAAGGAATCATTCCCTCTTATGAATCCTGGAAGTAGAGAACAGTGGATTATCTATTATTTTACAGCGTTAAAACTTTCTGCAAGATCATGGAATCTAAATGATTTTTTAAAGTTTTTAAAGGATTGGAATGCCAATGAAGCAGCCAATCTTATTACGCATGGTTCTATACGTCAAATAAAAGCATATAGTAAAATATTCAATAAAAGAAAGGAGTTTATGACAGATTATGATCCGGAAATGATAGATCAGATAAATAAAGAAATCGAACATTTAGTCAACCGTTATATTAATATTAAATTTGAAGGATTAAATAAGGTTAAAGTTACCTGTGAATTTCTCAAGAAATGGTTAGATAAAGATTTAATCGAAAAAGAATCTAAACTGAAGTCAATAAAATCGTTTAGATTATCAAGGAAAAAGGATATTAAACCTGTAATAATTCAAAATCACAATAAAAAGTAAAAGAATAATATCCCAAGAAACAAGCATATAGGTATACATCCTCTACTAAAATGAATTTCAAAAGAGAAACACTCTCATTATGTAAATAGTAAACATATTTATTTTAGTTTTCATGTAAATTTCCAAGCATATAATAAATATTTATTCCCATTTTAATTCATATATTTATCTTTAAATAAATAACTGTGACTTTCAATTATTTTACTACAACACACGTTAAAAATATTTGAGGTTACCGAATTTCCAAAAATAATGAAAAAATATTGTGAGGGCATCTCAATAAACTAAAAGAATGGAAGATAAAAATAAAATGAGAATATATTAAATGCAAGCTGATAGTGATTAGAATAACATATCCATATATTTAGTACAATATAAAGAATACAATAATTTTTTTAAGTGTAGTTTAGTATCAAAATGAGTGGTTTAATTCATGTATCAATTGCTCGTAGAAGTAAAAAATGTAAGAACAAACTATTGTTGAAGTTAATGGATTCAGTAGTTTGTTCAATATGTCAAGACTATATGTTTGTTCCAATGATGACACCATGTGGTCATAATTACTGTTATGGATGTTTGACCAGTTGGTTTACTAGTAATGAGACTAGTGAGTTAACATGTCCACAGTGTAGATGTAGTATTAGTAGTGAACCAAATTTAAATGCAAGTTTACAACAATGGTTAGGAATACTCATTGAAACTATAAAAGAAAAAGATAACGATAAAGATAAGGATAAAGATGGTGACCAAGGTTCTGTATCAAGTATTGATATAAGTCCGTTGTATAAAGCACAAACTGAAAGTGAAGATGATTATAAGTTGGATAAAAAAAATGATAATTTATTTAATAACGTATTTCGAAACTCAGCATTGGCAGTTGTTGATGAAGATGACGATGGTATTGCACGTTGTAGCAATTGTCATTGGGAACTTGATCCTGATTTTGAAGAAGAGAATGGTAATGTTTGTCCACATTGTAATACAAGAATTAGAAATAGAGTGGTGAATAATGGTACTAGTACAAGTACAGGAAATAATGATAGAAACGGTAACATTGCACATCGTCATAGACACGACGGCTTTGATAGTGATGAGTACAGTGAAGGAGAATTAGAAGATTTGGAGAATGATATACAGAGGTACCACGACGATAGTGAACGTAGTATTAGAGAATTAGGTAGAGAATCTGATAGTGAAGATGATATAAAATTTAGTGAAGAGTTCAATAGGAGGTTTCCTGTTTCTAAGCATTCCCGTAACTTTTTATTTGATAATGAAGCAGAAGAAAGTGACGCGGTTAATTCCGAAGATATTGATGTTGATGATAATAGTAATAATAATAATAATAATAATAATAATAATAATGACGATAATAATGACGATAATAATAGGGAACAAGGAGCAGCTTCTGAAGAAGAAGAAGAAGAAGAAGAAGAAGTGGCTGAGCATAGAAAATATATATACCGTAATAAAGAGGATAACGATGAAGAAGTTGTTGATTCCGATCTAGCATCATTCATAGCAGATGATGATGACGACGACAGGGATCTCGGTGATGACGACGACAGAATCGATATACTGTCTGATAGTGGATCCAACATCGACGACAGAGACAGCGATTTCTATGAACATAACCATGACGGATTTGTCAGTGGAGACAGTTTAGACGATAAAACACAAGAGAACGACGACTCAGACAGCCAAGAGGAGTCCCACCAGCCTGATGCAAAGAGACAGAGACGGTACCGTGTAGTGCTCGACGATAGTGACGACGAATGATACTTAAAAACACCTATATAGGTAGAATATATTACATATATTAGTTATAAACGGCAATTCACGTGCATTCCACGTGACCCGCCCAATATTTTTTAAAATGATTTTTATTGGTTGAATTATCACCGATTTACCCATTATGCTTTCTCGCCCCCACAGTAGCAAGGGGGAAAAGTTTTTAACGGCGGTGTAACTTAACAAGCAATGAACAGATTTCATTTTGAAGTAAGAAGTGAGAAATAACAACATCTAACGTAACTTGTGGATGGTAACTTGTAAGAGATGTTTTGTTGTTCTTGGTTGCAACTTTGATGTACAATGGATGGGATATAGTATAAATAAACATGGGTTGTCGTTGTTGTTTCTAAGTTTTCTTGTAATTGTACTTGTAGTTTCTTGTTGAGAGGTGGAAAAAAAGACCACAACGTTGCATATTATTTATCTTTATTAAAAAAAATGGCAAACAGAGTTATCGAATTACAAAAATTATTTCAAAAATCAACTAAACCAATTTGGTGGAGACATCCAAGATCTGCATTTTATCTATACCCATTCTATGGTCTATTCGCATTATCACTAATAGCTCCATTAGCTTATATTCCAAATGCTATCAGAGGTATTAAAGCTGAAAAAGCTTAAATAATATGAACATATTATATTATATTATACTATATCTCCCTTTACATTTACATTTACATTTCCTTATTAATTTAATTTATATTTTGTATTATCATTGTTGACAATACTTTCATGTGGATTTTGAAAAAAAAAAACACTCACAAGCTAATATCATCAGATTAATGTATATTCGCTTCGACTATTACAAGATACAAGAAGTGGAATACTTTAAGTCTCCATGTCATTGTTGTTTTTAAATCCTTTTATTCTATAACTTTATATTTTATATTCCAAAATTTTATATTATATTCCTTTTTTACTTTACATCTTTTACACAGTTATGTATGTTTACCTTATTTTACATAGTTTAAGAAACCATGAACAATTCTTTTTTTTGCGCAATTGCATTGCAATTGCATACAGTATTGACTAAGTGAGTTTGTTATATTACTTGTATTCATATAATATTGATATTATGCTTCTTGATTAATTTGACAATATTTCAAGGTCATAAGAGGCCCAAATGTCGAACTATAACGAAAAAAGTTTTGTAAAGATGAAATGCAAACGCATGTACTACACAGTTAACATAACTACTTCAAATGATACTATTAACCCGTTCATCTACTCGATGATAAGTGCACATGTAACTCATAGGTACCTTCAAGGTGAATTTTCTCCATGTGAAAACTAGTAGGAATCGAAACACATTCCAAATAAGTAAGACATGATGCATTATCTCACGTCTCGATACATTAGTGGTATATGAACACTTAGTCGTTACATGACTGGGATTAGAAAACCGGCAACTTTCTAATAAGAACATTGATTTGCTCCCAATATTTTCTTTTATATTCACTTACCCCAGATTTATTCGTTTCCAAATTTTGTGAAGGTGGAATCCGAGCACACGTCTGGAGTGACGACGCTAAAGCAATTCGAGTCAACTCTGACTATAGAAGATACATATGACCAGATGTATATAAGAGAGCATAAGAGTTTGCGTTTCGAGGAGATGAGGTAGATGAGAAATATATTGGAAAGAAAAGTATATAAATACAGGACGTATTTCAAGATATCTTGTCGAGTGTTCATCCTAATAACAAGCGGATTTTACTCTCAAAACTATATAGAAAGATAGAATAATCAAGCGATTATAACAACTATATACAATAAATAGGAAGAACAATTCAATTCACTCAGAATAATAATAGTAATGCCAGTCTCAAATACTAACAGACAAGTTACTAGAGACCAGTCAAAGAAAGGCCAATACCGTAGGTAATGATGCGGCTCCTACTACCAAAACGTCCCATTAGCTGAACAAAGTTACCTGAAATTTAAAGGAAATGGAAAGAACAATGAGAATGAAATAAAATATTTATGCATTTATTGAATTTTTAGTTGATGGTATGAGTATTGAAGAGGTACCCTGAGTAAACCAATTGGTTCTACAACGTATATAGTCCATAATTGTCGCCATCGTCTGTTTTTTTAACTAGAAAACTTCTTAGTAAAAGAAGGTAATATAAGAAAAGTACTGGTAGATGGGTTTTTAGGGTCCTGGTAAGAATTAAATAAAAATGTCAGTTGTTAATAAAGTAAATAGAAGCTGGTCACCTTTAGTGAAAGAATTACGCTTTACTAATAAAATTGTAAACTGTTGTTGTATACCCATTAGGTGTTTTAATACAACAAATTATCGTAAGAATGATGATCCGAAATATGTTTTTAGTAAACCACCTCCTGGTAAAAAAACTTTTGATGAAAAAAATTTATCTTCTGATGGTAAACATTTCTTCACAAAACCACAATTGCTGGACTCGGTTAATGTCAATCCACAACAGCAATCAGAGAACGATAAAAATTCTCAAATTATTGGTGAAGCCATCATTAAACATAGAAGAAAACGTACAAGACAAATTTGGGGAGCAATTGCAACAGGGATTTTTAGTGTCTTAATAGGCTATAATATTGGTTATAAAGTATTCTATCTGGATGAAGATTCCTTTATACCATTATATCCTGCATCTAAAATACGTAGTCCAAGTAAATCAGATTTAAAAAAAATTGATGTGGCTCATATTAAATTAGTTTCAAGAATTCGTGTCTTAGAAAAATTATCAAAACATGAAATGATTAAGGATGAATACGGTGTACCATTACATGATTCAGATAATATTAATCCTCCACAAGTTAAAGAATTTTCCATCTGGTGCGAAGATCAAGATCCTTGTTTAACAGGTTTAATGATTAGAAAAGATAATCCAAATAAACCAACAACACATGCATGGCACCGTATACCTTATTTATTAAATTGGAGGATCACACATAGACCAATTTACTTATCAAGGAATTTATCAAATTTTTTACAAAACGTTGGAATAAATTATTCTGGATTTTATGATATAATATCACCAGAAAAAGTATACGGATCGTTTAAATATGAATATCCAATTCCTGGCGATGACCATTCGATGCATATTTGGTTCTTAGGGGAATTACAATTAGGTAATGATACATTAATTGTTTATAAAGGAAAATACCATGTTGACGTTAAGTTACAACAAATTGATTTATTAAGAAAGGAAAATGGTAAGCTGGTACGATATGTACTATATAAAGAAAGTAAATAATAGTATAACAAACACAGTTTAATAAAGTAACGTACGAATGATAAAAATTAAGATATTTAAATATTTTATAAATAGAAAAAATGAAGAAAAGGTAATTTTCAGTGTTTTTTTAACATGCTCAAAAGCATGAGATTTTGTATTGTTTTTTATATGTTTTTATAAATGGTTTTTTAAAAAGTTCTTTATATAAAAAAATGTCTTTCATTTTATTAAAATATTTTAAACCAAAGTTAAAGATAATAATTTTTATAACGCCAAATATATTATCTTTAAATATTTTAAATTGTATTTTTTCAAATATTATTGGTAATAAATTGAAAATTACATCTTTAATGTTTAAATTAAAATATTTTAAACTGGTTTGATAAAATTCTTAACAAAAGTAAGAACATATATGAACGTAAAAAAAGTATAAGCAGCAAAAAATCTTCTTAATAATTATAATACCACTTGGTTAATTAAATTAGTATATTTTAGTAATTTTAAGGGTCTACTCCTAAACCCTGTCATTAATAATGAATGAACCAATAAATTATAGAAGTAAAATTATAATAAATTTTCAAACTTAATAAAAAGTTTAACAGCGACAAATTTAAATACCAAACACAATTTCAAAACATTTGGTATTTAAAATTATTCAATTGACAAGACTCAGTTAAAAAAAAATAACAAAGCTACTACTCCTAATTGCTTGTTAAATATTCTATGTCATTATTGAATAATTATTCTAGTTATAAAAAATATACCGAGAATAGCGAAGTTAATTGTGTGAAAAAAAGAGAGAAAATATGTCTTTCTGACATTTATTAAAAAAAAATTATATTGCTTTTGAGTGGAACGAAAATGATATGGGTATTGATGACATTTATTATCTCTGCATGATGAATAATAAACATATCTTATTTAGAATTGTAAAAAATTTGAAAAGCTATAACATGTTAACACGACTAATTCATACTACTCCTAATATAATCTATTCGGTCAAACACGAATGTCTTATAATATTACAAGCTAAAAAGTAGAATCCATCGTCACTGGTTATTTTAGGAAAAAAGAGGAAATTTAATATAGTAAGTAGATAAAAATATTTTCAGGACAATTACCTTAATTTGAATTGATAATACAATGGTTTATATATGTTTTAAAAAATTTAACTCCTTGAGTTTTTGAACAAGCAAGGATTGGGTAAAAAATTTAATTTAATTATATTTAAATTTTTAATTAAGATAATAATTAAGTTAATGTAACTAAAAGAATAAAACTGTGGACCGCGGGAAGGGCTTTTATTGCAATGCAACAGAAATGGAATGCGGGTCTACTATAGTATTAGTAAATAAGTAAAGAACACGACTTTAGTTTATTAACACCAAAAAACTCTAAATATTAAAAGTTTCTATATTTTTGTTTTGTAAATAATCGGTGTAATCATTTCATATAACCTATAAATCCCAATACTACAAACCAAGTGTATACAATACATCAGTTGTGTGTACAATGATGTTATAAAATTCCGTTAACATATAAACTTCTGTTAAAAAGTAACTGCATAACAAATAATCACTACTGACACTGGAATGCTGGCTACCAGGTATTCTAATAAACCAGAAAATGCTAACCGATAGTAGTAGTACAAAAACCAATAACAATAACAATAGCAATAACAATACAAAGTATACAAATTATACAAATTAAAACCCTGTTAACAATTCCATCAACGGTTTTTAACACATAATATACTTTCTTCGAGAGGGAGAAAAAGAAACGAAGCAGTGTGGACAATAATTTCAAAGTGTCTATGCAAATTCCCTAATTAGGATATGACGGGACGGAAAAGGAAACTAGTAAAAAGGTTTATCGTCACATTTCTACGTAGCAAGGGTTCGGTCCGAAAGCGTTAATAGAGAATTTAGCCGCGTAGAAAATGAGTTGCCCCTCTGTCACACCCATGGGTTGTGCAGAGATTTCACTCTGGGCCGCGGAAGGGTTTTCTGGGAGTCTAGATTACGCGGGATCTGGTTTGGCTTTTTTTTTCAGTAGTAGAAAGTTTTGGCACTTAGAGAAGTGTTGGGTGAAAAGAATAAAAAAGTATGTTGTTTGTTTTTGTGTTTTTGGGTTTTTATGGCAAGCAAGACGTTCTCTTTTCTTTTTTTACAGTTTGTGTGCTTTTTATTATTTTATATACCGTTTTCCTTCACAGTACAATGAAATCAAGAGTAAAGGGAGAACGGATAAGGGAAATATACAATCCGGTTAGAGAGTGCTACCAGTATTGTAAAGATAACTTATAGTGATTTTGTTGAATAATTGTTTTGCGTTTTTTGATTACATTATACAGAAGTCTTTCTAGATGAATATACAGAGTTATGAAGAGTTTTGTAATATAATAAGATGGATAAAGGTTTTCAACACTGTATTACAACCTAAAAACTGCATCCGTTTCTAACTCTGTGTCATACCATAGTATTCTATTCATTTTGTCATTACGACACCATCATAACTAATTATGACTTCAACGAGTATCATAAAATGAAAATTTTTATTTTTTTTTTTTAACTCTGTTTGCTTTACTGTGGCATCTCAAGAGTGAAAGCTATGTGATGGTAACACTTTCTTTTTTTTTATTTGTTGAATACTAATAGTTTAATAGTTTAGATGAGCATCAAGGATAAATTTATCTAGTAGTGAACTAGTTCATTGTTTGAGAATAAAGAATGCAGTGGTTTGGGTGATTATAGCTATTGCTATAGTAATGAATACAGTGGGTGTTTGCAAAACCCAAAGAGTGTACTAAGCCTGCTACATAAGGCATGTTCTTTCCTCTTTCCATAACGTGGCTTTTCATACTGTAATTGCATGTTAAAAACAAAAAATACAGTTGGTAAACACAAGATACTGTTAACCTTCAAGGTATTATTGTCTTATCACAATGGATGATGGTTCAACAATGAAATATAACAACTTATTTTCATGCAATTGTTTTCCATAGAGTATAATGTCTAGAACTATGAAGGTTAACTTAACAATGATAACATCTACAAATATACCCACGAATGTTTGAACTTACCTAAAATGGATATTGTAGTGGGGCAATTTATCGCACATCGTAATATACGTAGCAGAAATATCTTTTTTCCGGGTTTTCAACATTGACAGATATGGAATGTCTGTAAAGCGCCAGAGAAGACGTCAAAGAGGCGAAGACGACACATGTCATAGGCTCTGTAAAACCTTTAAACTACAAAGAACTATTAGGAAAGCACTAACAAAACAATTAACAAGTCTTCATATCGGTATTGGTGTTGTTGAATGGATTATTAGGTAGTTTAAAGGTAAATACACATTACATTACATTACAATGGAATGAGCTTGTTTAATGTTAAGCTGATAATTATCTTATTGCCAATATTGTTGTTTTTGAGGTAGCTACAACAACTGACGATTCACAATATCTACAGTAAATTTTACTATAATTGAAAATATCTATGACATTTTAATGTCTTGGCTTGGCTTGTATTTCTGCTTTATTTTCAATAGTTAAGTTCTCATATAGTATTGCATTAGAAGATAAACGACTTCAACAAAAATGGTAGCACACAAGCCACTCATCGTGTCTCCGTAATTATCAATAGTACTAGCTTCTGCATTTGTTACTATTATGGTTGTTTTCAGTAATAATAATCATGTATCTCTAAATGGAAATTAAGTTTACGGAAATTGAAAATTGGAATTTTAAAAATTACCTGACGTATTAGTTATTTTTTACACAATTGAGAAGGGTTTATGTCATTATATTGTTACGGGATTACTGAGCGAAAAACTTAGTGTAATCATGTTAAATAATTATCAAAGATTCTTATCTATACGATTAAAGTCCATAATCTCTATACGAGAATGGATGATTCAATTGATTGTTTGAAGTGAACTGCATAATAGAAACTATAATGTTGGAAATTATAGTTTTGTAATGTAGTATATCATACCACCAGGAATTAATTTGTAGTAGGCTTATCAACTTACTTCTAATAAGGTTTAGATATTATTCCAAAATGTCTGAACTATGTTTAGGTCAAAATAAAAGGAAACTTATAAGATTCAAGTGACTAAACTTCATGTATATTATAGCCACTTCTTAAGGAATGGGAGTTTCGTATATTAAAAGAAGGCTACACTTGAATGTTAAGTATGATGCTACTTATAAGTTGATCACGTATGTATCGCTCTCTGTTTGGGTTCAATTGAAGAAAAACAAATGTTTAAAAAGCATATTATAATTCCACCTGTAACCTCTTTATGTAGTTCAAGATAACTGCAACATCAAATGGTTCTTAGTTGGCCCGGTATTCACATTATCGATCGTCTTATATTAAGAATCTGGAATATCTTCGGTTAATAGCCACTTCATGCATAAGTTTTCCAGCTGAGTTCATAATGTTTAGGTAAAGTATCATCATTTGGTTTACAGATTTTTTTGTCCATTTAAGTTACTGTAGTTATATGAAATTTATTTATATGAGTTGGAGGTATCTATTTAAGACTGACATTGTTATATCAAATTGACCTACCTAGATAGAAATTCTTTATCATTATGACGATATATATGATGAGTACGATTCTCTGGCACTATTGACAATCAACCCTGAGCATTGATAGGTCAACACCTTAGGGTTTGTAGTTTTAGTCGAAGATGGTGATCTACAATATTTTTAGCTGATAATTAATAACTGGGCATGTGGCGTAGTTGGTAGCGCGCTCCCTTAGCATGGGAGAGGTCTTCGGTTCGACTCCGAACTTGTCCATTT
>JAJLTL010000195.1:0-15195 GCA_030568135.1 Vanderwaltozyma yarrowii
ACCCCCCCCCCCCCCCCCCCCCCCTCATTGTCGTTTCCAGGTATTAGCATTAATATTACAGACAGTTCAGAGTCAGATTCACCATTATTCTTTTATTGGATAGTTATTGGATTTTTATTAAAGGTATGTGTGACCAAATCTGTACATCAAATTAAACAGACAGAATACTCTTTTATAAATAGGTTCCAAATCTATCATTATATTGCAACATTCTATTTTTGTTTCCAGTAAAATAATTTAACTTTTCAAGCAATTAGTATATATATAATACTAAAATTAATTTTAAATTTAAAATTAAAGTTATTTTAATTTTCACAATAAATTTAAACTAAAAGAGACTGTACAGCTTTCCAATAATAATAAATATACAATGGTTAATGTTGTTTTAGGTTCCCAATGGGGGGATGAAGGTAAAGGTAAACTAGTTGATATCTTAGTTAAAGAATATGATATAGTTGCAAGATGTGCAGGTGGTAATAATGCAGGTCATACAATTGTTGTTGACAATGTTAAATATGATTTCCATATGTTACCATCTGGTTTAGTCAATCCAACTTGTAAAAATGTTTTAGGTAATGGTGTTGTTATTCATATTCCTTCATTTTTCCAAGAATTACAAAATTTAGTTGAAAAGGGGTTAAATGATGCTAAGGATAGATTATTTATTTCATCAAGAGCACATATCGTATTTGATTTTGATCAAAGAGTTGATAAATTAAGAGAATTAGAATTATCAGGTCTTTCAAAAGATGGTAAAAATATTGGTACTACTGGTAAAGGTATTGGTCCAACTTATTCTACAAAAGCTTCTAGATCTGGTCTTAGAATTCATCATTTAGTTAATGATCAACCAGGTGCTTGGGATGAATTTGTTACTAAATATAAGAGATTGGTAGAAACAAGAATGCAAAGATATGGTACTTTTGATTATGATATGGATGAAGAATTGGCTCGTTATAAAATTTATAAAGAACAATTAAAACCATTTGTTATCGACTCTGTTTACTATATCAATGATTCAATTCAACAAAAAAAGAAAATTTTAGTTGAAGGTGCCAATGCTTTAATGTTAGATATTGATTTTGGTACTTATCCATTTGTTACATCATCAAGTACAGGTATTGGTGGTGTTATAACTGGTTTGGGTATACCACCAAATAGAATTGATAAAATTTTTGGTGTTGTTAAAGCTTACACTACAAGAGTTGGTGAAGGTCCATTCCCATCTGAACAATTAAATGCAGAAGGTGAAAAATTACAAACTATTGGTGCAGAATATGGTGTCACTACTGGTCGTAAGAGACGTTGTGGTTGGTTAGATCTTGTTGTATTAAAATATTCAACTATGATTAACGGTTACACTTCATTAAACATTACAAAATTAGATGTATTAGATACATTTACTGAAATTCCAATTGCTATCTCTTATTCTTTAGATGGTAAAAAATTAGATTCATTCCCAGAAGATTTAAATAAATTAGGAAATGTTGAAGTTGAATACGTTACATTACCTGGTTGGAATCAAGATATTACAAAAATCACAAATTATGATGATTTACCAGAAAATGCTAAAAAATACTTAAAATTCATTGAAGATTTTGTTAACGTACCAATTGAATGGGTAGGTACAGGTCCAGGAAGAGAAAGTATGCTACATAGAAACGTTTAATACGGTTACTTTGTAGAAAAACATCATTTTCTTTAGTAGAAATACACGCATACAAACACATAATTACTGCCTGTTGTATACATAAACATAAACATATATATAGATTAGATACTTTTTATATATGCACTCGTTATATTTTAAAATAGACATACATACGTACATACATACATACATACATACACCATTGATCAATTAATTGTTCGAGGACATTATTACTAAATACTTTTTTTTTTTTCAAGATCGAACTGTCATAGATCTGTTAATTCCATCTTAATGCCTCCTATCTTCGTATCCTGAAGCGAGTAGGAAACTGTGGGAAGGGGAATTTATTTTACAACAGTTGTGATATAAATATATATAAATATATATATAAATGGGTTGTTTTAAAGCATATATGTTTGTGGATTGTGGATTGGAAAAAGTATAATAAGATCAAACTCAAATATTCAGTCGTTATGGATCCAATCAAAATTATTAATAAAGAATTATCTCAAGAATTTTTAGATAAATATGATACATTTTTATTTGATTGTGATGGTGTATTATGGTTAGGTACTCATTTATTACCAAGTATCAAAGAAACATTGTCAATGCTAACTTCATTAGGTAAACAATTAGTATTTGTTACAAATAATTCCACAAAATCACGTAAATCTTATACCAAAAAATTTGAATCATTTGGTATTAAAGTTACAGAGGATCAAATTTTTACATCTGGATATGCATCAGCAGTATTTGTACGTGATTTTTTAAATTTAAAACCTAAAGAAGATAAAATTTGGATTTTTGGTGAAAGTGGTATTAAAGAGGAATTAGAATTAATGAATTTTGAAACATTAGGTTGTAATGATCCATTATTAGATTCAGCATTTGATGCAAGCACCTCACCATTTTTAATTAATGGATTAGATGAAAAAGTTAAAGCAGTTGTTGCAGGTTTAGATAATAAAATTAATTATCATAGATTAGCAGTTACATTACAATATTTACAACAAAAAAATGTTGAATTTGTTGGTACAAATTTTGATTCTACATTCCCACAAAAGGGACATACATTCCCAGGGGCAGGATCAATGGTTGAATCGATTGCATTTGCAGCAGGTAGAAGACCATCATATTGTGGTAAACCAAATAAAAATATGTTGAATACAATTATTAAAGCATTAGATTTAAATAGAGATAGATGTTGTATGGTTGGTGATAGATTAAATACCGATATTAAATTTGGTATTGAAGGTAAACTTGGTGGTACTTTATTAGTATTAACAGGTATTGAAACGGAAGAAAGGGCAGTTACTAAGACAGATGAATATGCAAGACCAAAATATTATATTAATAAGTTAGGTGATTTATATGAATTTACCAATTAGATTTAATTTAATTTAATTTAATTTGTTTTATTTTATTTTATTTTAGTATACAGTAAATAGATAAATAAATATAAAGTAAATTTTTGTTTATAAATCTGTTTTATAATATTCTGATAATTCCTTTTTCGCGAGTTGAAATTCTATTCTAACCTGTTGCAGCTCTTTTGCAATTAAATCTAGATAATATTGATCATCCTGAATTACAGTTGTTGAGTGTTGTTCATAATCTTTTTTACCTAAATTTTGAATTTTTTCACAAATCCATGCAACTCTTTGTAATCCTAATGTAGCGGAAGAACCTTTTAAAAAATGACCCAAATTATTCAAATTATTCAAATTCTTTGTTGTCTGTAATTCCTGTGCAATAGAATCGAAAGTTGTTTCTGCCTGGCCAATATACTGTTTTATCAACATTTTTGAAAAATCTGGATCATCCTCATCCATTGAAATAATTTCATTTAATATATTCCAATCAATCACTTGAGTAGGTATAGTAGAGACCATATTCCCATTGTTGATCATATATGTGATACAATGAATACACCCCGTTGCTGCCACACTTACGAACAGACAACAACAACTACAAACCACAACAACAATATATATATATATATATATATCATTAAATACCAAACCATATCGTTTCTAATCCAATAACAGCAGTTAAGAACGAACAGATTTCGTCAAAAGCCAGCCAGGGCGAATTTGGAAATTTAAATAATGGTAAGACACACGCGGAGCAGGGTAACCCGCTACAGCGGTCGTGCTGGGTGACACACCAATGCACACATCAGTACCACCACATATACACCAATGGCACTGTGCAATGACACACCGACTGCCTTACAGCCATGTCCCTGTCACCACTCTCTGCCAGGTACCTGCCATGCTTGCAAAGAACACCAACACACATACACACATACACACATATATACTATAATCCAAAAGGACATCCCCTTGTATAAGACGGTTTGCTGGTATTGTGCGGCGGGTTAAGCTGTAAGAGAGACGTTACCAAGCATAATCTGTAACCAGCCAAGTGCACTACACACCCCAACACACTACTTCTTTTTACCAAAAAGAAGCAAAAACGTAGCTTCTACGAAGTGACGGTACTGCACACTCACACACGCTGTAGTGCATTGCCATGTCGTGTGCATGCCAGATGTAATAGCAATACATTACAGGCTTCACCGTCCAGTGCACAACCACTTCGTAGAACAACCATTTTTGCTTCTTTTTGGTAAAAAGAAGTAGTGTCTGCCCTAGTATCATTGCATTGTGTGTATTGCATTGCATTGTATACACATATATATATATATATATATATGTGTATATATATATGTGTATAGTATAGTATAGTATAGTATGTGTTGTGTGGCGTATATAGTGATGTGTATGTAATTTGGCACGGTTGGGGGGGGGGGGGTTGTTTGTTTATTTGTAAATTATTTTTGAAAGAACTGGGAGAAGGATTGTTGTGTTCTGATGTAAAATGGTATATATATGGGTATGTATATGTGGTGTAAGAGGATAGAAGAGAATAGATAGAGTGGATTGTGATTGCAAGTGTATAAGATATTGATTGTGTAAGATAGCATACGTTGTAGTTGTTGTGTGTTAGATACAAGTGGTTCAGCTCATACAGTATATAGTAATATGTCTAGTCCTGAAGATTTCGATACTGCGCCAGACGAGTTTGTCGATGCCTCAGATACAAGGATCGTCGATGGCAATGATGGTGATGGCAAAGGGGGGAATGCCAAGGGTATATTCGATGGGTATACTTTTTATATCAATACGGAGAACGGTGCCTATGGGTCGTCGAGTAATGAACTGGAGTTGTTGAAAAATTTAATTTTGACGAATGATGGTAAATTAGTAAATAATTTGCCATCGTTTGATAAACTCGAGCAGTCAGATTTCCATAAATTCTTTGTTGTAGCTCCATATAATTCGACTAAGTTCAATACAATTACTTCGACTTATATCAATGCGTGTTGTAAGACAAATACTCTTTTGACAGTGGATAATTATTTAGTACCATTCGATGAATTTAAATCAACACCAAGTGCGAATGCGTCAAACACTGCTACTACTACTTCTACTTCTACTACACAGTTTGTTGAAGAGTTCCCGAAAAAACAACAGCCATCACAGGTACAATCACAAGTACAAATGCAGGCACACGCACCGCATACAACCTCTCATAATAAAACTTCATTCACTGAAGAAGAAGATGATTTTATATTGGATGTCGTAAGGAAGAACCCGACAAGAAGAACTACACATACTCTGTTTGATGAAATTTCGCATTATGTAGCAAATCACACAGGTAATTCAATAAGACATCGTTATAGAGTTTATTTATCGAAAAGATTAGAATTCGTGTACCAAGTAGACTCCACGGGGAAATTAATAAGAGATGAAAATGGTTCATTGATTGAAACAAAAATTTTACCACCATCAATAAAGAAAAAATTCACGGCTGATGAAGATTATAGTTTTGCTATCGCTATCAAGAAACAGTTTTACAAAGATTTGTACCAGATCGATCCGGATACAAACCAATCTTTGATCTTAGCCGATGATACTCCTGTGACAATCGCAAAACGTAAAATGACAATGGCTCCAAATTTAATACCGGGACAAGAACCAAAATTTGATGAATACAATGTCGGTGAAAGAAGAGGTCCATTAGCCAGAGAATTTTTTAAACAGTTTGCAGAAAATAATTTATCTCATACAGAAAATGCTTGGAGAGATAGATTTAGAAAATTTTTATTACCTTATGGTATTGACGCTTATATAAATTATTATACAAATGAGAAAAAAAATGGTAATGAACCTGAACCAATGAAAAATTTTACAACAAGACCAAAAAGAGCAGGTTTACCTTCTCCAGGAAACTATGGTTCAAATGTTAAAAAAATTAAATATGATGGTATAACAGAAAATACAAACGCAAATGCTGCCGCTGCCGCCGCTGCTGCTGCTACCAATACTACCACCGCCACAGGTACATCCACAGGCACAGGTAATAGTAACTATACTATACCCGAAAGTGATTTGTTAGATGAAGCAACAATGAATTTCATCTCATCATTGAAAAACGATTTATCATCAATGGCAGGTCATCATCCGGAACCTTTTGAATATCCACAAGAAATTGCTGAGGCAATTCGTAACGATTTTTCAAATGAAGAAGCAGAATATGATAATATTGATCCAGAAACAATTTCATTCCCACCAGAAATTGCTACAATGGATTTATTCTTACCACAATTTTTCCGTATGAATAGTACATTAAATTTCATTCAAAAAATTGAAGAAGTTATTACAAGAGATTATGAACCTTCACAAGCTGAAAAATTAGTACAAGATCTTTGCGATGAAGCAGGTGTACGTAAAACTTTCAGTACAAGTATATTAACTGCATTATCTGGTGATTTGATGGTTTTCCCACGTTATTTCTTAAATATGTTTAAACATAATGTTAATCCACCAATGCACGTTCCAGGTGTTTGGACAAGAGATGATGATATGATGTTAAAGGCAAATAGAGAACATGATATAGAAATACTAACAAAAAAACATGGTAGTGGTAGAATAGAGATGAGAAGAAGATTTATTGAAAAAGATTTAATCTAATACTCATATTTCATATTCATTTCATTTCATTTTATTTTATTTTACTTTACTTTATTTCACTTCACCTCACGTTTTTCATGACTCTTTTTGATTACAATGCCTCAAAATGTATAACTATTCTTATATAATCTTAACAACCCAGACTTAACGTTTATTTAAAACAGGATTACCTTATTGTATAATATGCAAAATTCTATCAATGTATTATAATATTTTTTTTTTATTATTTTTATTTATTAATTTACGAAACCCTTTTCACAATTCCAAGCCAAGATCAAAATTTCTAAAAGTTAAAACTTGAAGAAAAAAAAATGATATAAGAATGAGATGATACTTGTTATAGATATATAACACAATTGGCAATAGTGAATGTAAAGGCAACGAACACGTACTGATACATTGCAGAAAATGGATAGTGATCTAAGTAACGTAAATTCTGATGAATACGAGGATGTCTCAGAAGGTCTAGTAGAAGAAGATTACGAAGATAATGATGATGATTATGTAGATGATTCTGAAAAAAAGAAGGTTAGTTCTAAAAAGAAGAGACAACTGAAACCTGAAGCAGTTGGTTCTAGAGCTAGTAAACGATTACGTACAGCTCCTTCAAAAGAAGGGACCTATGTGGAAGATGAAGAAGAAGACGATTTTGATGAAGAAGAAGAAGAAATAGTATCTCCAAAGAAACGTATTCAACATACAGCAGTAATTGAAGATGAAGAAGAAGAACAAGAAGAACAAGAAGAACAAGAAGTTGAAGTACCCATTGCATCCGATAATGTCGATGAAGAAGAACAAGAAGAACAAGAAGAAGTAAATGAAGAAGATGAAGATGACGACGACGATGGTGAAGAGATCGAAGTTGCGGGAGATGGCGTAGAAGAAGAAGATATTGAAGATGATTTGGATGATGAAGAAACACCTGCTGATACAGAACAAGATGTAGAAAATGATGAAGATGATGATGATGAAGTGAAAGAAGAACCTACTCCAGAATCTATAAGAAGGAAAGGTGGTAGTAAAATGTTAATGAATTTATTAAGTGATGGTAGTTCAAGAAAAAATTTAACAGAAGAAGAAATACAATTACGTAGAGCAGAAAATGCAAGAAAACGTAAGAATTTAAGTGAAAAGAGATCAGAAGAAGAAAAAAGAGAAGTATTAAGTAAACTTTTAAAAAGACGTGCAGGTAAATCAAGAAGTCATTTAACCAATGAAGACGATAAAGGTGATTCATCAGAAGCATCTGCTTTTGCAAAACCAAAAAGACCATACAGTGCACCAGGTATGGTAAGGACAATAAGAGGACCAGTAACTGACTTATATTGTACATATTAATCCATCTCTAAAAACACTGGAGATTAAATTTTCAAATATAAGAAAATGTAGCTGTACCTGTAACCAGTATACCCCTACTCTATATATATATATACACATACACACATATACACATACATAAACACATATGCATATCTCTATAAGCATATGTAATCATTTTAATGTCATCCTTTTAATTGCTTAATTATCAGTTGTAACATATCTTATTACCTTGGGTCTTTATAATTTAAGGCGATCTTACACAATTTTTCAAAGTTATCTTGAACTTAAATTTAAATATATCGAAAAACCCTTGCTAAATTACATAGAATAGAAGTATCAAATGACCAATTCTCTAATGGGGCTTGACAATCAACACATCGTTTGGCCAAATGCCAATCAAATTACCAAAGGATCAAGATCTAATCCAACTTTAGAAGCTATTAAGACAATATTTCACAATTCAGGGCTAATATTTTCAGTAGTCTATTTGATATTAGAATATGCTATAAAACCAAATTTGTATATCCAGTACGAACAGAGGTCACAATTAACTGCAGAGATGTTACTTAAACTGCGAAAACTTGTAAGTACTTTACAAAAGAGATTACATACAACACCTGTTTCAATTATAGGGTACAATGAACATGATAATGTAGTGGAAAGATGTACTCAAACTTCTGAAGATAGTCTTCTCTCAAGTGATATCAGTGGTGATAGCAAATGGGATTCCATAAACGATAAGATTCAAGATATTAATATTCATTTAGATATGTTCAATAGTGCATGTGATAGACCATCACAAATTCAAGAAGATTTTGTATTCCAATCACAATTAATTGTTGATCAAATTAAAACTTCAAGTGATAATACATTACAAAATAAAGGCAAACTAATTACTCAAAACATCAGAGAAATTAAAGGTTGGTTTGTTAATGGGAGAATACCTTAAAAAAGGCAGTTTAAATTTTTAAATACTATTTACAAAAATTTCATTTCTATATATATTAATTCTATTTACGATAATGCAGATATTTTATAATTTTAACGAATCTTTCAGCAGAAATAACTTGCTTCTTTTCTTATTATTTTTCTTGGAATATTGTTCATTTTCTGAATGTGACGTAGCTCTATAATGATTTGAAGAGTGCTGATCAGTAACTTCTATTTTCCTTACTGAAAATGTTGTATCTTTTCTTGATCCACCAATGATAATTTTCCTTGCCGGTTTTATAGGTAGCCCAGGTACTGTCATTGGATTCTTATTATACATTTCCTGGATTCTTATTCCTCTATTCGACCATCTTTTCTGTATATTCACCAACTCATCTTCTGACGGTTGCCATTTTGATTTTAAAATCCTTCTAATCACTTCTGGAGACACTTTGAACATTCCTCCAAGATCACTAGCCGTTAGATGTGCAAACTGAGAATTCAATAAACGGATACTACCCATCTCAGTTCTGGATAATCTTTTCGATGGATTCCATTTTTCCCCTTTCAGTTTATTCTTCAAAGCAATGTTTTGTTTCTTCCACTCTGGCAGATGCTGGTATTCTTCTTTATTCATTTTAGAAGTAGACTCTTTTTTTGTCAAACTAGAAGAATTCACTAGAGCTATAATATTTTTGGCACTTTTTTTATGATCATTTAACAGTGGTCGCTGATGATGAAAACTACGATTAAACAGTTTCTGCAATGTATTCATTGTTTCCACTTTTCTTAATATGTTCAAATAATAAACTCTATATGCTTACTTGCATTACCAACCCAGCCTACTGATTTATATACTATATTTAACTACTTACAAATCGATTTAAACATTAATATTCTTCTTCTATCACTATAAATAAATGCTAATATCATTTTTTTATAATGGAATATCAAATTAGTTTACTACGGCATGGTAAAATATTGAAATTTAAATATTAAGTAAGAAAGTGAAAAATGTATAGTGTTTCATCAATGTATATCAATAGTGAAGGGTGAAAGAGTCGTTAAACGTCAACCAAATAGGATAATAATTGACTATTAACCATGAATAATGAAGATTATGTCATAGTAGAGGGAACTTCTGGTGGAAAAGAAGCAGAGATCATTGATTTGGAAAAGGAAACAATTAAGGGTGATAATATAAAAAAGGAAACTAAGAATGATGATGATTTAGTTATTACTATGGAGTCTTTGAATATCAAAGAAGAAGATAGTGATTCTGAGAATGAAAACTTTGTAGATGCAGATGATGAGCCTCATAAATTAGTGGAATTATTACCACCATCTGTTGATCAGCAAGGAAATGGGAAAAAATTGTACGAAATTGTTTGTGATTTGTATTTATTCGATCCTTATAAAGAGGAATATATATTACAGGATAAGAAAGTTACAACATCTATAATAGAGATCGGTAGTTTTGAATATTGGTTATCTATGACCAAGGGTTCTCTTCAACTGGGAACAGATATCAGTCCTTATATTAATGGTTCATTTGATGTTACAAAATACTCGTTTATGTTCAATTATTCTTTTAATCATTTAACAATTTCATATATGTTAAGATTTAAAAATGAATCAGATTATAATGAATTTAAACTAAATTGGTCTAAGATTTATTGGATGTCAATGAATCAACAAACTTGGGAAACTGTTAAAGAAGAGGATAAAAAATATATAATTGACACATCAGCTGCACTTGACCGTGACTTGGATGATATACTAGATTCAGATCGGGAGAGTAGAATTATCAAAGAAGAAGCAGATACTGATCAAAGTGACAGTGAAGAAGAAAATGCAGAGTCATCAAAAAGATTAATATCATCTGAAAATTTTGAAGAGAGTGAATCACAACGTTTAACGTCTAAAGGTAATAGATCATTAACAGTTGCTTTTAAGAACAATAGATCGTACGTTATCAGAGATGATAAAGTTGGTGTTTTCAAGACCTCCAATGAGGAAGATGAGGACGATGACTTAGAATTTGTAGCAGCAATTCAAAATGTCAAAGATTTAAAGGGTAAGAAATTTGACCCTTACATGCCAATGCTATATATGGAAGATACTTCGATGATTTTAAAGGATTCAACAAATAAGAATAAGATTTACAAGATGGATTTAACAAGAGGCCAAGTTGTTGAAGAATGGAGTACTGGTGATAAAGATTTAGTACAATATGGTCCAACAAAAAAATTCGATCAAATGACTGGTGAACAAACTATATTAGGTATTTCAGATAGAGCTATTTTCAAAATCGATCCAAGATTGAATATGTCGAATAAAGTTGTTCAAGATGAATCTAAAGAATATGCTACTAAATACAAATTTAGTTCTGTTGGTACCACTGAGAATGGTTATATGGCAGTAGGTTCTGAAAAAGGTGATATTAAATTGTATGATCGTTTGGGCATTAGGGCTAAAACTGCAATTCCATCATTAGGTCAGCCAATAAAACATATCTGTATTTCTGCAGATGGTAAGTTACTATTAGCTACTTGCGAGTCCTCATTATTATTGATGGAACTAACCGTAAAGACAGGTAAGAATGCTGGTAACATAGGTTTCTTGAAGTCATTCCCTAGTGCAGAAAATGTTAAGACACATATACTAAGAATTAAACCTGAAAATGCAAGTGCAATGACCACATATACGAAAAAACCGATTGTTTTCACAAATGCTTATTTCAATACAGGTGTAAACAAACAAGAAGAAAGCATTATCACCTCTTCCGGTCCTTATGCAATCACCTGGTCATTGGATAAAATATTGAAAGGTAACAACGATTCCTATGAGATCAAAAGATACAATTCCACTATTATTGAGGATAATTTCGAATTTGGTACACAAGATAAAGTAGTCGTCGCATTGAAGGATGACGTCTCCATTGCTAAGATGAAATCTTTCAAACAACCTACAAAGAAGATTTTATTCCCTAATGGTAACATCAAAGATTTCTACGGTCACGAGTAAAACACAAATCAACCAACCAAGTCATAAAACATCAGAAAATCCAAAATATATAAAATAAACAACTACATACAATATATAATACATTTTCTAATAAATAAAATAGTTTTCCTAATACCTTCATTATACAAATACCTTATACAATTATCAATTTAAACGTTTTATCTTTAAACAATCTGTATACCTTTTATTCCATTTTTCAATTTCTGTTAACAGGCAAAATTCGTTTTAAGGCGTTGCGAAATTGATAAAAGTTGAAAGTGTTACATATATAACTTTTACAAGATATTATATTTAAATCAATTGTCTTTAAATGTTTAATTAAGCCAACTTTTATAGACTACAAAAGTGTGAGAGTGTGAGTTGTTGAAATACTGATATATATTTGTCGTAATTTCATTCCTTCCCTCTACTCATTTTATTCGTATTTTTGCTTTTTGAATTGGTATAACAAAAAATCGAACCGCTCTTCAAGATGATTACAGATGATCAATTAAATGCATTGGCATTGACATTCGGTGTTCTAATGATGACACTTATAGTTATTTACCATGCTATCAGTTCCACTGTACGTGACAAAAAATAAATGTGAATAATAAGTATATTTCACATACACAGAGTGTTTCCTTCCCCTCTGTGATTGATATATCTATGTTGAAGGGACAATAACAGATTCAAAATGGGCTAAATAATGTCAAAGGGAATAGTTTAACTATAGTATATAATGTATAATTTAGTACCAGTCATAGCAATAATAAAAATAAAATAATAATAATAAGTTGAAAAACCAGAGGTTCGTACATAAAATTTTAAGTATTTATAGATATCTATATTAAGAGGTGCGATATATATATATATATATATATATATATATAAACAAACAAAGATTCTATAATATTAGATGATATTGGAGTAGGTGGGTATATCAGTGTATTATATACTTACGTTTCTATAACTCTATAATCCACATGAACTTATTTTATAGCATGGCTTAGTAGCTATGTATGGTAAAAAGGTTCGGATTGTTAGAAAAGTGACAAATATGTTCTATAAGCATTTGATGAGGTTAAAAAGCAGGGGTTATATGAGATACTCTCAAAAGGCAAGATACATAACAGGTATTAGCTCTTTGTGTGTGTGTGTATTGTTGATACTGGTTATTATAGATTCGATGACAAAGAGTACTAAGTTCCCACTTTATTTAAAGCAAAATGATAGAGAAATTGTTGAAAAGTTTAGATTTATTGAACGTCAAGAGGATGCAAGAATTAGAGAAGGTACTATAGATCCTAATAATTCCAGGTGGAGTTTTGGTGTGAGCGTATTATCTGATAATGATAAGAGGAATCGGTATGTGAATATTATGCCATATGAAAGAAATAGAGTGAAGTTAAATGTATTACAAGGAAATGATTATATCAATGCATCATATGTTAAAATCAGTGTACCACAAGAATCTTTAAATCCAGGATTTTATATTGCTACACAAGGTCCAACTAAGAAGACATGGGAACAGTTTTGGCAAATGTGTTATCAGAGTAATCCAAATAATGATGATATAGTGATTGTAATGGTAACTCCATTAGTTGAATATGATAGAGAAAAATGTTTCCAATATTGGCCAATGGGACAAAAAAATCAAGATAGGAAAAAAACTGTTGATAAAATACAAAATATCAACAGTAAAAGGAATTTCAGTGAATTTCAATATTCATTAGAAGTTGAATATATTGATAGTGAAAGGTACAATGATTGTTATACTTTAACTACTTTGAAATTACGTTCAATTGATGAGTATGGGGAAATAGTGAATGAGAAGACGGTTCACCATTTTTATTTTGACCAATGGAGAGATATGAAGAAACCAGAAGAGATAATTCCAATAATGCAATTATGTGAACATTCGCATAAATTGAATATAAACAACAATCCAATAATAGTACATTGTTCTGCAGGTGTTGGTAGAAGCGGTACATTTATTTCATTAGATCATTTGATACATGATACGACAGATTTCCATAAGAAAGAAGACCATTCTTTTGAACCGATTCCTAATTACAATCATGATTTAATTGAACAGATAGTATTGCAACTACGTTCACAAAGATTGAAAATGGTACAAACTATTGATCAATACAGGTTTATATATAATGCAGCAAAATATTTATACCAGAAGTCCAAGTAGAATGCATGGGTAAGATTTATTTATTTTAGATATGTAAAGAGGTATATAGAAAAGAGTATACAATACAGAGTGTCATGTCACATTCATTTCCAGAGGAGAATATAGTATAGCACTATTGCACTATTGTACTATGCCACTATTGCACTATTACAACATGACACTAATACAACTACAAGTTTTATCTATCTATATGTCTCTCTCTGTATACTTTTTTTAATTAAAAACAAAATTTGTGTCATACCTAATTACACCAGGGTTACTCGTCAACTGCCCTAGGTGTGTGTATAACCCCAACATGTATACCTAGGTTAATATGTCACGTTTGACGAATTTGTTTTTTTTTCTTTTTTGCGTTTCGTCGTTTCTTTTTGTGAAAATTTTTTTCATTTTTTTTTTTTCAAATTTTTTTTCTTTCTCGAGATGAGAAAATTTGAGATGAAAAAAATTTGTATTGTTTGGTAAGTAGTTAGTGGGAATATTATACAAACTATTCTTTCTTTCTTTCTTTCTTGTACTTTTTTCATTCACTTTTATGTTGATGAGTTTATAAGAGTTGGTTAATATTTTATTCTAAACTTCTCTTTCTTTCACATTAGTTTCATTTTATATACCATAAAAAAGGATATAGAATATTGACATTGCAAAAATGGCTGAAGGTGTTTTCCAAGGTGCTATTGGTATCGATTTAGGTACTACTTATTCATGTGTTGCTACTTATGAATCTTCTGTTGAAATTATTGCTAACGAACAAGGTAACAGAGTTACTCCATCTTTCGTTGCTTTCACTTCAGAAGAAAGATTAATTGGTGATGCCGCTAAGAATCAAGCTGCTTTGAATCCAAAAAACACTGTCTTCGATGCTAAACGTTTAATCGGTAGAAGATTTGATGAAGATGCTGTCCAAGAAGATATGAAAACTTGGCCATTTAAAGTTATCGATGTTGCTGGTGCTCCAATGATTGAAGTTGAATATTTAGATGAAACTAAATCATTCTCTCCACAAGAAATTTCTGCTATGGTTTTAACCAAAATGAAAGAAATTGCTG